>SJXQ01003154.1:209248-252283 GCA_006408695.1 Aepyceros melampus
AGTTTATACTATCACTGAAGGGCTCCCTGCCTTTCCTCTTTTCCTGTTGGAGTCTGTGTGCTTCTAAGAAGCCCTTGCATGGGGACCCCACCCCACTGAGTAAACAAGGCCCTCATCCAGGCCTCTTTCCTTTGTGGCAGAAGTGGTGCTGAGTCACATCCACTTTGTATTTTGGCAACAGCGACAGCAGCAATTGTCACGGCAGAGGATGTTTGATTGATGGTGAGATGTGATGGGAAGCGGGATCAACGGTGCACTTGCTCATTTGTTTTTTGCTTATGTTCAGGCACCCTGAGTTCAGATTTAATTTTTCAACATCTCAACAGCTTCTCAGTTTGTCTAGAAGGTCCAAAACAGAAAAGATGTATCTAAAGTCAGCAAGAAGCATCTGTTAATTTCAGAAATATTGACTGGCCCTTTTGGAATCTTATTCATGAGTATTTTTCCTTCATCCTCACCCATAAACCCTTCCTTACTGTTTGCCCCAAAAGGCCGGCCCACCTCTGGCAGCCATGCGTCTTCACTGCATACTTTGCTTGTTTGTTATTCTCCATCTTCCTTGGGATAAAGAGCTGCGGGAACAATGTCAGAGGTATATTAGTCTACGCAAGACAGGAGAAATGAGAAATAGTCCCTGGAGAAGTGAGCAAGAGAATTAAGTATATGAGACCTCTCCATCTAGGGATATTGAGAGTGCTTTTGAGCCTTCTTGGAATGTTTATCTTTGCTCCATTTGTTTTTCTAGCATCATCAAGCATTTCTGAGTGCTTCACTCTGAATGCTCACTTGCACCCATTTTACTTATGAAGAGCCTAGGGGAGTGAGAGCTGTTTAAATTCAGGACTTCCACCCAGACACTGCAGCTCCTGCATCTGTGCTCTTAACTGCTCTGAGTCTGCCCTTCTAAGGGATCCTGCATTTCTTTCCATGTCCTTTTAAATGCCTGACTACTTTATTTCACCTTTTCAATCCCTTCTGCCTGACACTGGACCCTCTGGGCCTGAGATTGACTCACCAAAAGTAGAACACAGAATTCTGCAGGAAACATTGCCAAGGAGTAGGGGAACTCCCAGGAGAAGGGGATCTTTGCCTTCCCTGGCTGAGCAGTGAGCCAGAGGAGCATGGGGATTAGTGGAAATCATAAATATCTACGTTATGGAGAGCCTTGCTTGTTGGCTGGGCCACACTGAAAGGGTCTGTGTGCTAGTGCCTAATAATGGCTAATAGACATTTCTTTAAACATTTTATTTTTCTAGACAGAAACCATCAATATGCTGGTCATCAATATACTGACAGGCTTTGCCTCTGCCCACGTAGTGGCTGGTGTTGCTAGGTAGGCTGAGTAGGATGAGGTGGGTGGGGCAGGCTTACTGGGTCCAGGACAGTCTGACCTCCTCATGGTGGTGTCCGCTCTTACTCCATTAGTTGGAACCTTTTTGTGATATGGGTCCTTTTGCTTCTGTAGTATAAGGAGCTCTGATTAGCGTCCCTCCAATGAGCTTGTTTGTGTCTTTATAAATAATCTCAGCCCTCAGTTGTTTTGTCCATAGGTTAAACCTTGTGGGCTTATCTATCTCAATTTGGACTTCTTCCTAGGGTTTGGCAGCATTCCCCTTTGCAAGTCTTCTTCAGATCACTTTCAGGGGTCTCTTGTTGTCTCCCACATTGCTGATTAAAATGCACAAGGAAATCTAAAGTGAGCAAGCACTGACCTTGGGACACCCTGCTGAGCACCTCTTACTGAAGACTTGTCTGACAAATTCACCTTTCCTTCATAATCTTTTGTTCATATTTAAGCCATGTGACTTGCTTTCCCTGCCAACTGAACCGTGTTAGCAATTAAAATTTCATGAGTTGCTGTATGAAATACTGCAACTTGAGTCCAAAAATGCAACATCTGCTGTGTTTCTTTTCTCCTATCATATGGTTACCCTTTCTAAAACAAAAAAAAAAAAACCCCAAGATATCATGTTGTTTTGCATTCTTTGTCCTTAAGCAAGTTTTTTTATGTTGTTATTTCTTGAGAATTCCACTGCCCTGGATAATC
The DNA here is from genome assembly GCA_006408695.1 of Aepyceros melampus. NCBI lineage: Eukaryota > Metazoa > Chordata > Mammalia > Artiodactyla > Bovidae > Aepyceros > Aepyceros melampus. The sequence goes on from SJXQ01003154.1 coordinate 211,296, forward strand.
TACAAATCATATTTTAAACCATTACTACCCTTACTTCGTTAATTACAGACCTACAAGTGCTGCTTAATTTCAGGATAAATGTTCAGATCTTTCAGTTTTGACTCCTTCCACCCCTCTATAAATTCAAAGAAATAATGAAACCTTTCACTGGTTTCTTTCCCAGGTCTTTGAACATCCCAAACTACTTATTACCTGGGCCCTTTGATTTGTAAATGTTCAGGTTGTCCAACCACTGCTTTTTGTGTTATTTTCCATCAGCTCTATTTGTAGAGTCTTTGAAGTAATACCATGGTATCCAATTTCTTTTATTTAGAAAGTCTTTATCCGAGAGCAGTGGTTTTGAGCTAGGGCTGCACATGAGACTCCAGGGTGGAAACTTTTAAAAAGTACAGGTGCCCAGCTACACTCCTCACAAGGTCTTCTGAGTAGGTAGGTTTGGGGTGGACTCTGGGTGTCTGTATGTTTTTTAAAGCTCCTTAATTGAATTTTAAGGGCCCCTGGTTGAGATCCACATTCCAGAGTGAAGCCCAGGTCTGTAGGGTCTAGATGAGGCCCTGGTCCTCGGACCCAGATCCTGGACTCTGCCTTCTATCACTGGAGGAGGGTCCGTGTGAGCCGGAATGTGGTTGTGAGTCCATGTGAGTGGGTGTTGGGGGGAGGGTGAAGGATAGGAAAGGATGGCTTTCTAGGTGGGAAGAAGAACAGGATGAATGACATGGAGGCTGGGAAGCAGGGACTGGCTGATGGTGAGGGAGGAGCTGGCTGAGATGGACCTGAGCAGGGGGAAGCAGTGGGCGTCCAGGCTGGATGTGGGTCAGGGCCTTGACTTCATGTCAGAATCAGCGATGGAGGCCAGGCCTGTGCTATTGCCTGGAAAGAGAGTGCAAATCCTAATGATGTCACCTGCAGAAATAAAGCCAAGTCCAGTCTTTCTTCTTGTCATTATTTCCAGGACACATTATTTAGAACCCAGAAATTTTTGAAGCCATTGAGAAGGCACTTTGCTTTTCATGCCCTTTTTAAGGGGATTATAACACTGACTTCTTCCAGCCATTTTGCCCAGTGGCCTGGCTCCTGTTAATGTGATCCCCTGGGGCACTGCACTTTGCCCCAGGACTCCTCTCTTACCTTCCAGCCAAGGCAACCAACGATGGCAAACTGCAGGCAAGGGTTCCTGTTCAGCACAGGGTCTCAGCCACTGCCTACTTTATTTTTGTTCAGTTTATAGGTTCCCTTTACAAGATGAGGAAGGACAGGATAAGAAATGAGGAGCTCATTTGTATTTTAATCTTTCCCCAAATGTACTTGGACAGACATTGCTATCTACGTTTTATGGCCAAGAACACTGGGACTTGAAAGAGGTTAAGTAACTTGCCTGTGGTCACAAAATAGTAAGCGGTGGAACGAGGGTGGAGAAACCAAGTCTTTCTGGCCCCAGACCCATGCTTTTTCCATTACACCACTTCAGCCTGTCTCAGTCTTGGTTGGAGTCTTGGCCAGGGGCTGTGGAGGCACCCCTGGTGAGGTTAAATCTTATTTACATTTTTAATCAGACAGTAGTCTAATGGCATGTCTAGGCTTATTGGAGGATTGGGGGCAGATTTCAAGCAGCGTAAGTGCAAGTAGTGTCTGGGAGGTTGATAATGAGGCAAGAAGAATTGGGGCGGTTGCAAGACCAACTTCGCCTGCTTTGCAGTTTTGCCCAGAACTGCGGTAGCACCTGGGGCTGTTGCTCAAGCTGAAATAGCAGCACTTCCTTGGAGTTCCTAGCATCTGCTCTCTCCAATCTCGTCTTCCTGCTTGGCGGAGGAGGAGAGGGAGGCAGTTGCAGCTCCGGAGATTTTTTTTGAGCTGTCCCAGGTAATCCTTCTCTTGGGATGTTTCTGGCTAGTATTTCCCTTTCTCAGCACTTCTGGGAACGACTAAGGGATGGATGAGCTCAGAGACAATGTTGTGTCTGACAGTGTTGTCTGGCCTACCAGGTGTTGTGAAACAGTCTTCTAATAAATCTTCAAGCTGCTGGAATAGGATCTCTACACAGTGGGGTCTATAGACCTAATATAGTGCCTGACACAGAGCGAATGCTTTTGAAATATTTGTTGAATAAACACAAGTATTCTAGTTCCACATGGGCTTTTCTTCAGTGGTTCTACATCAAAAAGCTGTCTCCAGTTCTATAGGCAGAATAGAGAGGAAGTAGATCCATTATGGGCTTCCCTGGTGGCTCAGACGGTAAAGAATCCACCTGCAATGCAGGAGACCTGGGTGCGATCCCTGGGTCAGGAAGATCCCCTGGAGAAGGGCATGGTAACCCACTCCAGTATTCTTGCTTGGAGAGTCCCATGGACTGAGGAGACTGACGGGCTACAGTCCTCGGAGTTGCAAAGAGTCAGACACAACTGAGTGACTAACACTTTCACCTTCAAATCCATTATACTATGCTTCTTTTCCACTGTTAGCTTTCCTATTTTAACACATGATCACTTGAGGGTCCCTTTTGTCACTTTTAGTTCTCAAACCAATTCCTTTGGTATATTCTTGCATTTTAGTCATGCGATAGAAAAAAGTGAGGTGAAAAGGAAGGGAGAGGTGGTCAGCATCCCTTGGTGACTTTTGAGAACAAAAAATCTCAGGCCCCATCTGCTTTGAGGAGTTCCTCATCTGTGGCCAGGCTAGGGCACCCTTGGTTGGAAAGGGCAGGGCAGGGGCAGACCCCCCCTCACTGAAGGCTGGGCACAAAGAAGACGAAGACAGGGCTCATCTCTCCTTGGAGTTCGTGTCTCCTTCTACAGACAGGCTGTAGTCTCGGGAGTGTGGAGTAGTGGTAGGGATGGTGTGTTGCCATTCACTGTTTAAAACATTCAGATTATGCATTCCAGGTGTCTGAGCTATTTGAGGAGTGGGGGTCAAAACCTGGGAAAATGAGAATATTTGATCTTTATTTAGACCTGAAAATGGGGCTTGGCGGTGGAAGGGGGTCAGAGTCTCTGAACTTCTTTGGTGAAGCTGGGCTCTGTTGAAAGTGAGAGAAAATGCACAGGGGATTACTTAACCACAAAACATACTTGGCATCACAATTAGTTTATAAGGTAAAGCCTTATATTTAAAGAGCACACCCCTTCCTCAGTATTAGGGCTAGGTTCCTTCCTATTGCCTAGAGATTCTGGGTGGTATCCACTGAAGTGAGTTTCTTTTATTGGAATTCTTTTAATCTAATGCTTGTGATAAAAGATTGCAGGGTTTTGAGGTGGGTATTATTAAGTGAATTCCTTCTCACTGAGTTGTCAAAGACAGCCAAAGAAATCAGAAGTCTTCAAGAGTTGTTAACTCAGAAAAACCAAGCAGAGCAAAGCAAACCAAGGGAAAGCAATGACAAGCACACCCAAACCACACAGCTCTGATACTTACCCACTGTGGAATGGAATTCCAGAGGCCACACAGCGCCTTAAAACTTCAACCAATACTAGATTCCACTCTACATCAAGCTCGCCAAGTGGTCATTTTATTCTTGAAATATCCAGTGCTGGGAAACTCACTATCCTTTATCTAAAAATCAGTATGACCATGAGATAGAATTTCTACTCAAAAATCAAAATTTGACTGTTTTCCTGGCTTTTCCTCACAAATTTACCAATTGATCATCTAACTTCTTTTGGGCTTGACAGTTCCGTAAGTAACATGTTTGTGGACCATGTATATTTTTATTGCTCTGTATTCTGTTTTTACTAACTGTATTTGTGAACACTTTCCTATGTCACCATATATTTTTCAAAAATATGCATTGTAATGACTGCAGAGAGTTCCATATTATTATTTGTATTGCCCTCTTAGTATTTAAAATTATACTGTCACAACAGAAAATTCTGATTTCATCTCTTGTTATTTCCTTAGACTCTTTTAGACTTGAGACTACTGCATCAAAGTGTGTGACAATGAGAAATCCTAACATCCTAAAACATTTAGGATTTTAATGTATATTGTGTTTCACATGTTGCTTCAAGGACATAGAGGTTTGTGTGCAGAAAGTTTAGTTGAGTACCCTCAACATTTGTGAGAGGGCGAGCAGAAGGAAGAGGAAGGGCAGAGAAGCAGTGGGCCTGTGGAATACTTTGATAATGACCTCAGCTCATCCTGGGGAGCTCTGGAACTTGAGGATCCCTTTAGAATTGTCTCAGATTGAGGTGAGTGGGCCAAGCCTTTGTGCCATTATGTTGACCACTCATTGGCTACAGGTTGACTCTTGTGGGTGGGGTTGTTCTTAGGTGAGGTCTCTCCCTTTAGCCAAGGACAATTCCTAGAGAAGGACTCAATTGCAGGCTGAGGGTAGTTAACAGTCTTGGCAGCTGGGGGATGAGTCCTCAGAACTGAAGGGGAGAATCTGGTGGTGCAACCCAGCATCCGCCGAAGTTACCCCTTGCACTCGCTGCACAAGAAACACCTGGTTTCTTCTAAAAAAAATTCATCCAATCTGGGAATAGAGCCTTTAGGATTCTGGTTAGCCTCTTTTCCTTGGGAAATGTACAAGAGAAATTTCAATGGGTCAGACTCCCGCTCTTAACCATAGAGCTGTTCTCAGCAACACCTGAGGTTCATCGAATCCTTTCTCTACAACCCACTGCTGATTCTCTTCCTCCTTGGCTAGCAGTTGTGCTGGCGCAGGGCACATACTGTGTGGGCGACCCAGATACTCATCTTTGAAGGAGCTGAGCCCCTGGTTACTGTGCTCTTTTCTCGAGCATGACTACTGCTCTTACTTATCATTACAGTTGGTTAGGAGGTCAGCAAGAGATGCCACATAGGTCTTTCTTGGTGCCATACATACTCCTCTCCTTCCCAGTGTGTGGCAACAGCCCAACCTTCTTCTGATGACCAGACTCAGTTGCCCTGCAGGGATGATGATGATGCTTTTCTCTGCTTGTTGAACTCTTGTTACAAGAGGTCCAAAGTGTGACTGTAGCTTAAAGTTTAATGGATTCTTGCAGTGATCATGGTGGAAGTATTTCTGTTCTTGGAACCAGAATCTCTACCTCTGCAGAGCCCAAAGTTTTGGAGTTGAAAGAAAGAAATTACCTTGATAACTCATTGGATGGGATGGTAAGTGGGATTACCCTACTGCTATCCCAATCATGTGTTCTATATAGAGAGGACACAGTTCTATACAATTCACATTGATTAGGGGGTTCACTGCATTCTGCAGGATGACACTGTATCTTTAAGTATTAGCTCTAATGTGATTTTCAGTGATTTGTTGTTCAGTTGCTAAGTCATGTCCAATTCTTTGCAACTCTATGGGCTATAGCGTGCCAGGCTTCCCTGTTCTTCCTATTTGCTTACATTCATGTCCATTGAGCCCGTGATGCTATCTAACCATCTCATCCTCTGCCATTGTTTTGCCTTCAGTAGCTTCTTCAAATGACTATTCTCTCACTCTGTAAAGTCAAGAGCTTCCATGTGGTACAGTATGAGACAAGATAGTGGAGCCCATGGTCCTGTGTTTAATACTATTTCTCCCTTGTTTTGGATTCCTTGGTATGATGAGACACTATGTGGGATTCTGTGTTTGTGAACTAAACATGAGGTAAGCCCTTACACAGTGATGCCAGACAAGACTCTATGAGCAAGAAAGGCAAATCCATACAATGAGTATGTGTTGATTTCATTCAAGATGGATCGTTGGCCCTTCCATAGAGAAAGTGATACAAAGTAATTAGTGCACCACAGAGTAGCTGGTTGATCTTTCTGAAGAACTGTTCTGTACCAGGGGCTTGCAGTGATCTTTGTTCCTGCCAATCTGGTCACTTAGCAGCAGCAGGAGATGGGTCAACATTTTCATAAACAGGATTCCTGCTTATCCTCTATCCGTGCCATCGTGACTTCTTTATTCAAATCTCTGTAGGACCAGCACTGGTGTGGCAAATGAGAGAGGCTGTCAACATCAACTGGCCAAGTTATTCCATCTACTTGACTGTAAAGTGCCTCTTCATGATGAGCGCTCTTTGGTGGACATTAACATGGGGTCCAGAGATCTCACATTCAATGTCCAGTTCCATACTCCTCTCTCCTAGACCGCTTGTCCCTCATCTTTTAATCTCTCTCCTTTCAGGCCACTAACCAACCAGCCGAGTTATTACCACTGACCGTAAGCCTGTATGTATTTCACAAAGTGAGTGAGTCAGTGCATCACTAGGAGAAAATCCCCTCTCTGCTCTCTCTCAGGGTCACTCTTGAGTAGGGCTGAGAACACTGAAGTCCATTTCTGGTTTGCATCTGCCCATCAAGCTGACTCATTTGTTAACACAGTTGACACTTTTTCTCCTCCATCAGCTGGACATCAGGAACCTCTCTGCAGCTAAATGTGGCGCACCAGAGGTGAATGGCTCTGTATCCACCAGTCTTCAAAGTACTGGGACATTTCCTTTTGCTCAGTTTGTGATTACTGGAATAAATAGCCATGGGCCCTTTGGGGAAGACTAAGGCCATCACTACCTTACACACCTGCTGAGCCATTGCAGGCTTGCTCCTTCTGAGTACTTTGGCCTCTCCTTCAGTCAGAAGGTGAGAGATCTGATAACTGGTTTAGTTCTGGAAACTGGGCAAGGGATCACAACTTTTTATTGGGTGATTGCCCTTAGCCTCCTGATCTTTCAGTCTTGGACTGTCCAGATTGAGAGACACTCTTGTTGACAGCCCATCTTTCTTGCTCTTAGGGATGCTATGTTCTATTAACCATTCCATTGCTCCCTGCATGTCTGATGTCCCTGGCTCCCACTCCAGTTTTTCTGCTCAGTACAGTTATTGCATTCATCTCGTTTCTGACACTTAAGTGTTGTCACTTAGCCTCGATTGTGTTTATTATTTCCTTTGATCTCCATTGGTCTCTGGGGGCCCAGCCCTGTAATAGCACTGATATGGCGCAGCCTAGAGAACAGCACCACTGAGGTGCTTCTTGCTACTGCTGCTCCTGCCAGCACATCCCTCATCAGTGGCGGATGCAATGTGGTCCCAGCCTGCCTCCTGCAGTATATAATCTGCTGGTAGTTTCCAGCTTCCACTGTCTGCCCCACCTCTTGTCTACCCCTTTGAGCCTTTGATTTCTTCTTCCATAGTATATCCTGGTGGTCTGGCTTTCTAGTTTTACTTACTGTGAACCAGCTTCCCAGGTGGTACTAGTGGTAAAGACCCTGCCTGCCAGTGCAGGAGACATAAGAGATGGGGGTTTGATCTCTGTGTTGGGAAGATCCCCTGGAGGAGGGCATAGCAACCCACTCCAGTATTCTTGCCTAAAGAATCCCATGAACAGAGGAGCCTGGTGGGCTAGAGTCCATAGAGTTACAAAGAGTCAGACATGACTGAAGCAACTTAGCATGCACACATGTGAACCATTGCTTTTTTCTAATTTCCAAGAGCAATCCTAGCAGAATGTTAATAGCATCTGCGTGGGTGCTCATGAGAGAGAGTGCTTTCATAGCAATGATCTCTCTCTCTCTCTTATTCACACTTATCTTCCACTCCCCTTGTTGCATGTTGTTTGGAACCTGTGGCCCCTTTGGGGTATGGTCTCTTTCCTCTCCTTGCAGGCCTAGCGGTTTCCTGGACACTTTCAACGTGACTTTCTGGTAGCCAGAACTAAAGAGATGTGCCTAGATCCTGAGGGACACCATGTCACCTTGCCAGACGGAGACCCTTGTATTTTCTTCAAGTAAGAGAAGGATGTTAGTTTTTCACAGAGATTGTGTATCAGGTCAATTGTGTATCTCCAGAAGAGTAAAGTTTTCTTTTTCATCTGTGCAATTAGCATCCTTTGTAACTCCAAGGGTACCACCCTTCACTAATTTCCCTTCTGCAGTAGCAAGCTACATTTTAGCTGTGTCTTCCACTCTAACCTTAAATGGCCAAGGGCATCAATAAATCATTTTTTAAAAAATCTTCCTCCCTTCTTACTCCATTCCTGGTACCTCCCTCCCTTAGGGCATGCACAGCTATTTGGAAATTCTTGGAAAATTGCTGCCAGCAGGCTGGCTCCTCCAAACAGTTATTGGTTTGTTGTCTATCCAGTAAATAGAAAACTTGGAAACATTTTAGAGAATTTCTCACCTTTTCTACCTTCCAGTGTCTGTAGCAAGGCCAGACTGGGACTCTATTCCAGAATCTGAACACAGGAAATAAGCTTAGGACCACCTAACTCTGTTGGTTCTTGGGCATTCTTGGGACTGGAGAATGTTTCTGTCTGGCCAAAAATACTGAACTGGCTGCAGGCCATGGAGGGCAAGGCGAGGACAGCTCTCAAGACAGAAGCAAAACTGTACCCTGTGTTCTGGGTCTGTCATTAAAACAAAACAGGAAAAGACACACATCTTTCAGGCCCTGTGTTAATTCTATGTGAAGATGAAGTGCTGTAAAGGTCACACATTCATGAAGGAACTTTCTCCACGAGCTGCCAAGATGCTTGTGGTTGCGTTTCTGTTGAGAAAGTTAAAGTCCATTCTCTGGGATATTTGGGTGGCTACTCAGCTCAACAATGCAGCATCTTTCTTTCTTTTCCTTTATATTTGACCCTGTTGCCCTTAACCCAAGACAAGGCACGTTTCTCCTGTTTCTGAGATTGTATCACACCTGGTTTACCAGAATGGCAGACTCTATTCTCTTTGGGAAGAGATGGTATTTGGTTCCCTCAAATTGTTGATGGGATACAAAAGTTAGGAACTCTGAAGGCCAGCTTTACTCTATAATTCTTTTTACCTGAGCAACACTTTGAATCAATATTTTCTGGGAGAAGTAACATGTCCTGTTCACAAAAGACACATCAGAGACTATTTGACCAGAAAAGGCCATTCCATTTTAGAATGAGGATGTTGGTTCTCTCCTGTTTAGAGGGCTTTCTATTCCCATAAGATTTTCAGTAAAGCCTTAGCTGGAATGCAGTGGAATCAGCCCAAATCCTCAGCAAGCCCTGAAGAAAAGTGTCTCCAGGGACCTGTAATAATCCTGTGAAGGGTGCAGAGCCATAGACCATGAGTTTTCTCCCAAGAGCTTTGCTGATATTGAGCAAGGAGGGGCCCTGCTATAGCTGATTCATTATGAAAAGTGAAGGAAATGATGGAGGCCCCCAAACCGACACTCTCTGCAAATCTTTACCAATGAGAAGTTCTTGGGGAAGGGAAGAATATCTTTTCCAGTTTTAGGGTGTGTAAAACAATAACCCTCACCTGTCCTTCATTTGCCTAACTACTGCATCCTATCCGATCAAGATATAGTTCTAGGCTACAAATCCCTAAACCTCCGTGGATTGGACCATGCCCAGTGACTGGCAGTTGATATGTTTAGACCTCATTGATTCTAAATTCCCAAAGGTTTTGAGGCTGCAGATGAAACTCAGCAAGAACAAGATTCCTACAGTCTAGCTTTGGCCCAGATCAGGCCAGAGAACTGAAGTTCTTCTATTCATGAACAATTTTATCAGATTTCCTTTTGTATCTCAGTTGTGCTTCTGACTCCACCTTTCCATGTGGGTTCCAGCAAGATGGAGAAGATTAGGGTTGGCTGGTGCTTCAAGGCAAACATTATCTTTATTTGACTCTAGAAAAAGTCTCTCTCTCCCTTCTCAACTGAGTAGCTGAGGTTAGGAAATATTCTAATTGAAGGAGAAAATGTTGTCACTGATCTCAAAATGTAGACTCTCCTCTCTGACTATTGCTTCTTATCTGCCATCTCTCCTTTGTCCCTACATACTCAGCCTACTTGTTCTCTTGTTTCATGAGTGTGCAAATTCTCTTCTGAAGTTGGAAAAACTCTGGAGAGGTACTGTTGCCTGTAGAGCTACTGTAGCCTATGCCAGTGTGAAAGCGTGCAAGGATCTGGGGCTGGGTTGGGTCAGCGTACATATTTATAACCAGGATGGTCAATAGCAGAGTGGCTAGAGAACTTTGTAAATCATTGTGTTGAGCATAAGGAGAAAGGACAGCAAAGTCAAAACTGGAGTGATACCTAATGTCAGGTTCACGGGTATGGCAAGACCTCACAGTGAAGATGAAGTCAAAAGGATTAGGACGAGAAGTCAAATGTAGGTCCCCAAAGGTGCAAGTAGGTAAGAACTGCTGCTCTGAGGTCTAATTTCATGTAACCTGGACTGTATAAAACAGAGTCAGGCCTATTGGGAAAGGGGGCCCAGCAGACAGGATTATGACTTCAATTGCTTCGTCCTGACCCTCTGCTTCATCGGGAACTTCTTCCTGGATGCGATGGACCCCCTTTGCTCTTTGGACTCTAGACTGTGGTCAGTGACTTCAATTTTATCTAATACTGTGGCCTGCTTAAGCAGCCAGCTTTTTCTAAAGTGCTTTATGTGTTAGTTGCATTTCCCTAATGGTGGCAATGGAGTTAGGTTATCTTTAGAATCTCTAGCAGAACCTAGCATCCTCCATGCTCAAATAACATACCAGAGGAGTTGAACTATGGCTTCATTACAACAGCCGGTGGTTCCCTGTGCTTATTTTTGCAGAGAGATGTTACCCACCGCCCACCACAGTACCCACACTTATAAAGAACTGTGGAGAAATTCTGAATGTGGAGGAGCCAGGCCACTTGCTTAGGACTCACCTTACTTTCTACCATGTGCCTGGAATGCTGTGCATGTAGGGTTTACCTGCTGTGTGCCACCTGCCATACCACTGGCTTCCAGAAGCTCCTCTGAGGCTTGTTCACCCCAGTGATTGCCTCAGACCTTTGGACCTGTGCTTTCTTTGGGCCTCTAGGCCTGACCTCTGAACTGGGAGTGTGTTCCTCTCCATCCCTTCAGTCTCTGACTTTGGATTTGTCTTCAGGACTTTGAGTAAGTACATATTCTCCACATAGTATCCTTCAGCCAATGTTTGCAGTCTGATCACAGTCACTCTTCATCAGTGTTTCTCAAGTGGTAATCTCCACTAGGACTAATTGAGAAACTGGAGAAGTGTATGTTCCTGCCTGGTCCCCGCCCTAGACCAGTGGAGTCTCTGGGGTTGAGCCCAGAAATCTGCATTTTAGCAAGCCTCCAGGTGGGTTTTCATCCTGCTAAAGATTTCATTCATCCTTTGGTCGGTCCTGCTACTTCGGGATGACTCCTAGCTTTTGCCCCTCTGGCTCACCCTGTTCTTCAGCTGTCCAGGACCTGGCCTTGGAGTGCCCTTTTCCTGGTGTGTCAGACAGCCTGCTCCCCACTTGTAAGAAGGCTCATAACCCTGTGGATACCTCTTTAGCTTGCTCCTATCTCTGGTCCCACTCTATCCTCAGTCACCCTCTGGGGGAACCCACCTCAGGCTGGAATGGATGTCAGCTGCTCTTGGAGGGACCAATGCTGGACTGGAGTGGGAATACATTAGCTTGTTTTCCTTCCACTAGAAAAGGGATGTAACCATGCGACCTCCAACAAGGTAATTGGAAACATACCGCAGCCTCAGTCATGAACAGGAAAAATTTCTAGTGTCCATTTCCAAAACAGGAGTGACGGAGCTGGGAAGGCATGGCCCCGTTGTTGAATAGGAGAGCAGATAAAACTATCATGGGCTTTTTCCTGCTTGGTTTTCTGCTTGTAAAAGGATGAGGAAGTATAGAGATTATAAAAATATAAAGGTAAGTTTTGCCATTGCCTCCATGATAAGGTCTTTTCAATCTTTCATTTTGATGGGATCTCAACACAGGAAGCAGGAGGCAAGGAGGGCCTGGGCCTCTCTGGGGATTTCCGGATAAGCCACCAGGTCAGAGGTGGGAGGACAGACCCCAGTCAGTACCTGCTGCTACTGATGGTGCAGCCACGCTCTTCACTGAGGCGGGGGTGGTGGGGGAACGTGTGCCTCCACGCATGGGGTGCTCTTCATCTCTGTATGTCATGTGGCCTGGGAGGCAAGAGGGCATTAGGAGGTCTGTCAGCTGAGATTCCGGTGAAACCCCATGTTTCTGAAGCCTCCTCAAAGGGGATAGCTTTGACGCTTTATTGCGGTGTTCTCAAATCCGAGGTTAATGCTCTCGGGAGTGTGGTCTCTCTTTTGTGTCTCTGCCTGTCTTCCTCTAGCCTGTGAAAGCAGTGCAGAGCTACAACCTCTTTTCCAAAAAGACCTTCTGAGAAATTCCAGATGAGACTCTTTGCTCCCTGCTTGTTTACAAACTCGCTTATCAAAGGCTGCAAATGGAAAGGGGAAAACATACATATTCAGACAAGTAGAGACAAATGGGGACAAATAGACCTGTGAGATCAGAGGGCCACTGGTCATGAAGGAGCTCGCAGAAGGGGACAGCAGCTCATGATGAGGGCCAGCTCTGGCTTCTCAGAGTATGACAGCCCGGCCCGCTTGTCCTGGGGCACTTGGGCCTTTTCTACCCATGTGACAAGTAGCCTGGGGAAGGCTGTGGCCTTAGCTTTGTATACCATGCAGAAACCTACCGTGATTCATGCATATGGTTGGTCCTCAAAATATAATTGCTGAATACTTATTATTGCCTTTTAATGGGCTTTGGGGTTCATTAACCAGCTCAGAACTATGCCTTCTTTGTTTCATTCATTCGCTCATTTGGCAACATGACATATTGGTTGATAGGTGTCCTCGTCTTTCCTCCTTGTAGTGATGAGTCAGAAGTATCCCAAGGACAAGGTCTTGGCCTCTTCCCAAGGGGATGTTTCCTTCAGGTTTGTGGGCTATTGTTCCTGTGCACAGAATGATCGAATACATGCATGAATGGATATGCCTGACACAGAACCAGTTCTCTGTAGAGTATTGCCTTATTCCTCATGTTTTTGTGACTTTTGCCAAACATGCTGCCTGTTTTATAAGCAGCAAGTATTCACCTTTCTCTGTAAAGAAAGCTTTAAAAAACAACTAGCTTCAAGATGGTTTTTACCCCTACTGTACTAAGAGAACAAACCCCTCCATCTAGAGCATTTCCAGCTGTTTGGGGTTACTTGGCACCCTGTAGCAGGGAAAGGTCAGGGCTGGAGATGTATGGTTGGGGGTTTGTAGTGAGGATAAAGTCACTAGACTGGTGAGATCACTAGGGGAGTGACAGAGAAAGAAGAGAAAAGAGATTGACAGGCCAGGGGCTCTGTAACTTACATGGTTGGGGAGACAGGGAGAAACAAGCAAAGGAGACCAAGTACAAGTGGCCAGAGGGGTAGGAAGGAAACCAGACCTGTGTGTGTTCTGGAAGCCAGAGGAAGAAGGTATTTCAAGGATGAGCAAGTGGCCATCTGCAGAGTATGCTGCTGAGAGGTGTAGAAAGATGAAGATGCCATGGTTCTAACCAAACTAACTTCTGGTGACCTTGGAAAGACCATTTTGGGTGGAGAACTGGAGGTGACAGCTTGATGGGAGTAGGCTCAAAGAGTTCATTCATCTTTGCCACTTAATAAAATGGAAGAAAACAACTTCAAGGACCTCCCACAGGATAGAGTTCCCCATCCTGCTTGTATTACCTTATGTTCTCTCTGAAATTTTCTATACATTCCTAGTTGATGGGACTATGGATCCAGCTCCATGAGGAAGCTTGCCATCAAATTTTGGGATTGTAGTAGTCATTGCCAGAGAAGGCAACAGCACCTCACTCCAGTACTCTTGCCTGGAAAATCCCATGGACGGAGGAGCCTGGTGGGCTGCAGTCCATGGGGTCATGAAGAGTTGGACACGACTGAGTGACTTCACTTTCACTTTTAACTTTCATACATTGGAGAAGGAAATGGCAACCCACTCCAGTGTTCTTGCCTGGAGAATCCCAGGGACAGAGGAGCCTGGTGGGCTGCCGTCTATGGGGTCGCACAGAGTCGGACACGACTGAAGCGGCTTAGCAGTAGCAGCAGCAGCAGTTATTGCAAGGCTTTGAAAAAAAAGACTCAGCCTTTAGAAGGATACAGCATGCTGACATAGGACATTAGAAATCATCCAAATTGAGTCCCTCTATTTTACATAGAGGAGACTGAGGCCCAGCTTGGGGAGGTAACACATCTAAGGTCACACAACTGCTTTGCCTCTCTTCTTCCACCCAAGTGCACCTGGCTGGTGAGTATCTGAGCTTTTAGAAAAGGTTACTGGTGATAGAGTTTTAATTTTTACCATTTCCTTTGGACATACATTTTGAAGCTGTCAAATTCTCTTCATAAATAAATTAAGCTACTCAGATTGCAGTGTAGACCAGTTTTCCATGTAAAGGATTATGCCTACTAAGTTTCAAAAATCTGGGAAGACCCTCATCTGACAGTCCATTCCTTAAGAAATGAGGGAAATCCTGTGGCCTACAATGGGCTCCTATTCAGAAAACCCTGAGCTCAGTCTTCCCGTCTTCCTCTTGAGCTTTTCTGTGATGTCAGCGGAGTCCTTCGGCCAGCTTCCCTGGGTTTCTTCCTCCAGAGATGGCAGCTGGCTATCTGCCTCTTGCCAGTTGGTGCTGTCATCCTTGGAGGGGGCCCAGGTTGGACTATTTCATGTGATTAGAGTTGCCTGGTGTTAAGGGTGTGCATTCACTGTTCATCACCTACTGGGCTTTGATCCAAAGGGAGCAAAAGAGCTTGCCTCCTCCTGTGCAGAGTTACAGATGCTTTTTCTTCTAAATTGAGGTGTAATTGACATATGGCTATATTAGTTTTGGGTGTACAACATAGTGATTTTATATTTGTAAATATTGCAAAATGACCCCCACAATAGGGCTGATTACCAAATCTGTTATAAACTATTTGTTACACTTTTCTTGTGTTGAGAACTTTTAAGATGTATTCTCTTAACAACTTTCAAAAATGCAATATGGTTTTACTAACTATAGTCACCATGCTGTACATTACATCCCCATAACTTACTTATTTTATGACTGGGAATTTGTACCTCTTAACCTCTTTTATTCATTTTGTCCACCCTATAACCTCCATTGCTCTGAAAACCGCCAATGTGTTCTCTGCATCTATAGTTTTGCTTTGTTTGTTCATTTGTTTTTAAATTCCACATTGAAGTGAAATCATACGATATTTGTCATTGATTTATTTCATAGATTAACTGAGTACAATAATGAGCCTTCGGGCCAGCCATCTGCCTGATTTATCCCTGAAATTCTTCTGTGCAGATATTAAAAAGTTCTTGCTCTGCCCTCTGAGAAAATTCCTGGGCTGGGCTTGTGTCTGCGCCCCTTCCCTAGACCTCCCATCTCCATGGAAGAGGCAAGATATAAACTGAGGACACATTAGAATTAGTGGCACTGTAAACTGACTTAAAATCTACTTATATCTTAGCTGATTAAAAGACAGCTTACTATTGCTTTGTTAAGTAACTGGATACTGAAGGAGTAGATAGAAGCTCCAACTGGAGAGGGTTAGGAAAGGGTGTTCTCAGGCTGTGCTTCCTGTTAGAATCATCAGGGAGATTCAGAACCTCTGTGCCTGTAGCACAACCCATATCGATGAAATCAGACTTTCAGAGGTGGACCTGGGCATCGTCATCTGTTAACACTCTCCAGGTTATTCCTTTCATACTCAGTTTGACAACAAATCTGATAAATCTGCTTTTCAAACTTTACTGTATGTAGGGGTCAGTGGGGGACTCGTTGAAATGATGATTCGGATTCAGTGAGTCAGAAGTAGAGCCTGTATTTCTAAGAAATTGCCAGATTATGCTGAGGCTGTTGGTCCGGGGGCCATGGTTTGAATAGCAAGGTTCTAAAGAATCATGTTGGCTTAAAGCTCAATATTCAGAAAATGAAGATCATGGCATCTGGTCCCATCACTTCATGGGAAATAGATGGGGAAACAGTAGAAACAGTGTCAGACTTTAGTTTTTTGGGCTCCAAAATCACTGCAGATGGTGACTGCAGCCATGAAATTAAAAGACGCTTACTCCTTGGAAGAAAAGTTATGACCAACCTAGATAGTATAATCAAAAGCAGAGACATTACTTTGCCCACAAAGGTCTGTCTAGTCAAGGCTATGGTTTTTCCAGTGGTTATGTATGGATGTGAGAGTTGGACTGTGAAGAAAGCTGAGCGCCGAAGAATTGATGCTTTTGAACTGTGGTGTTGGAGAAGACTCTTGAGAGTCCCTTGGACTGCAAGGAGATCCAACCAGTCCATTCTGAAGGAGATCAGCCGTGGGATTTCTTTGGAAGGAATGATGCTAAAGCTGAAGCTCCAGTACTTTGGCCACCTCATGCAAAGAGTTGACTCATTGGAAAGGACTTTGATGCTGGGAGGGATTAGGGGCAGGAGGAAAAGGGGACGACCGAGGATGAGATGGCTGGATGGCATCACTGACTCGATGGACGTGAGTCTGAGTGAACTCCGGGAGTTGGTGATGGAGAGGGAGGCCTGGTGTGCTGCAATTAATGGGGTCGCAAAGAGTTGGACGCGACGAGCAACTGAACTGAACTGAAAGGATCATGAACTGTAAGCTGAGGTCTGGCTGCTGAATGCTGAAGGAGAGGCAGTGGGGGAAGAGCTCTGTGGGCAGGGAGAGTCTCAGGGAGGACTCGTCCCTCTGCTGGGGTGCCTTCAATGGGAGATGGGGAGAGGGAGGTGTAGAGGGGGAGAAGGGGAGAGGGGGAGAGGGAGGGAGGGAGAGAGACTCCTCTGCTCAGGCCTGGGTCTTTGAGGCCCTAGAACATAAAACAATGGCCTCTTCAGTGGAAAGGCCAAAGACAGTTGATGGCTGATGACTTGCTTAACTTCAGCATTACAGTCTTAGAACTTCAGTGTCAGGAAGCCCTGGAATGATGACTCGGGTCAGCCCAGTCCATTCTCTGCAGACGAGGATGCTTGGATGGCTCAGCTGGTGTGTGGCCTCAGTCACAGAGCTGCCAGCAGCAGGCCCAGAATTGCTGAGAGCCGGCGGACTCCCTGCATGGCTGCACCTGCGTCCCTGGGTCATGGTGTCCTGGCACAGCTGCCCTTGGGTAGAGCTCAGCAGAGAGTGGCCCTGGGCCAGGGGGGACATTTCTGGGGGCCTAGAATTCTCTAACTGAGAGTCAGGAGTCACTTTTTTATAGAAAGCTGCTCTCTGCCATGGTCTAACTCTGTCTTCTCTCTTTTTCCATTTTTTCATTAGATTCATTTCCATTATAGTTTATTACAAGATATTGAGTATAGTTCCCTGTGCTATACAGTAGGCCCTTGCTCTTTATATATTTTATATATAGTAATATATAGATTATGCAGATAACACCACCCTTAGGGCAGAAAGTGAAGAGGAGCTAAAAAGCCTCTCGTTGAAAGTGAAAGAGGAGAGTGAAAAAGTTGGCTTAAAGCTCAACATACAGAAAATGAAGATCATGGCATCTGGTCCCATCACTTCATGGGAAATAGATGGGGAAACAGTAGAAACAGTGTCAGACTTTAGTTTTTTGGGCTCCAAAATCACTGCAGATGGTGACTGCAGCATGAAATTAAAAGATGCTTACTCCTTGGAAGGAAAGTTATGACCAACCTAGAGAGTATAATCAAAAGCAGAGACGTTACTTTGCCAACTAAGGTCCATCTAGTCAAGGCTGTGGTTTTTCCTGTGGTCATGTATGGATGTGAGAGTTGGACTGTGAAGAAGGCTGAGCGCTGAAGAATTGATGCTTTTGAACTGTGGTGTTGGAGAAGACTCTTGAGAGGCCCTTGGAGTGCAAGGAGATCCAACCAGTCCATTCTGAAGGAGACCAACCCTGGGATTTCTTTGGAAGGAGTGATGCTGAAGCTGAAGCTCCAGTACTTTGGCCACCTCATGCGAAGAGTTGACTCATTGGAAAAGACCCTGATGCTGGGAGGGATTGGGGGCAGGAGGAGAAGGGGACGACCGAGGATGAGATGGCTGGGTGGCATCACGGACTCAATGGACGTGAGTCTGAGTGAACTCCAGGAGTTGGTGAGGGACAGGGAGGCCTGAATATGTAGATGTTACTCCTTAATTCCTTATTTATCCCTCCCTTACCCCCTTCTCCATTGGTAACCATAAGTTTGTTTTCTTTGTCTATATGTCTGTTTCTGTTTTGTAAATAAATTCATATGTATCCTATTTTAGATTCTGCATATAAGTGATATCATATGGTATTTGTCTGTCTTTGACTTCACTTAGCATGATAATCAAAGCAGAGACGTTACTTTGCCAACTAAGGTCCATCTAGTCAAGGCTGTGGTTTTTCCTGTGGTCATGTATGGATGTGAGAGTTGGACTGTGAAGAAGGCTGAGCGCTGAAGAATTGATGCTTTTGAACTGTGGTGTTGGAGAAGACTCTTGAGAGGCCCTTGGAGTGCAAGGAGATCCAACCAGTCCATTCTGAAGGAGACCAACCCTGGGATTTCTTTGGAAGGAGTGATGCTGAAGCTGAAGCTCCAGTACTTTGGCCACCTCATGCGAAGAGTTGACTCATTGGAAAAGACCCTGATGCTGGGAGGGATTGGGGGCAGGAGGAGAAGGGGACGACCGAGGATGAGATGGCTGGGTGGCATCACGGACTCAATGGACGTGAGTCTGAGTGAACTCCAGGAGTTGGTGAGGGACAGGGAGGCCTGAATATGTAGATGTTACTCCTTAATTCCTTATTTATCCCTCCCTTACCCCCTTCTCCATTGGTAACCATAAGTTTGTTTTCTTTGTCTATATGTCTGTTTCTGTTTTGTAAATAAATTCATATGTATCCTATTTTAGATTCTGCATATAAGTGATATCATATGGTATTTGTCTGTCTTTGACTTCACTTAGCATGATAATCTCTAGGTCCATCCATGTTGCTGCAAATGGCATTATTTCACTCATTTTTATGGCTGAGTAGATAATATCTCACATCTTCTTTATCCATTTATCTGTCGATGGACATGTCCATGTCTTGGCTATTGTAAATCATTCTGCAGTGAACATTGGGGTGCATGTTTCTTTTTGAATTAGAGTTTTCTCTGGATATAAACCTAGGAGTGGGATTGCAGGATATATGATAACTATTTTTAGTTTCTTAAGGATAACTCTGTTTCCTCTTAATGAGTTTCATTTATCATCCTGAAGTAGTCTACTTGTTCTTTACATTTTTGATTCTAACATCCCCCTTACTAATGAACAGAAGATGCAAGCTATGGAAGGAGATCCCCTTGTTAAGCAAAAAGCAGCTGTCACTTCCACACTTCTCTTTGCAAAGAGGTCCTGGGATAGTGTCTCAGAGCCCTCTGCACAGGTAAACCTTGACCACAGGTCTGCCCTTTCACTTGCAGTCAAGGTGCCATCTGTGACAGGTGTTGGGGTGGGGAGGTTGGGAAGGGTCCTGTCTGTCATCTAATAGCAGGGGCATCTGAGCAGGCTGGCTGGACCCTGAGAGCTAGTTGTCGTATGAAGGTCCCTATGATGCGTCAGCTCCTAGGGTGGTCAGTGTATGTTCCATTGACCACAGAATGCTTGACTTTGGACATCCAGAGAAAAATAAGTCCCCTCTTTGTCTTTGAGTTGCTCTTCTGGGCCATAGTGGAGCCAGACGCACACAACAGTTTTTATGCTGAGATGCTGTGATAGAGGCCAGGCTGTCCGTGGGCACAAGTATGAAGTCTGCAGACTGTCATCAGGTCCCTTTCTTTTTGGGTTCCTGGCCACTGGTCTTCTGGTTCCCTGGTGCTCCTATTCCTCCCTTCTCTTTCTCTGTTTTCCTTCCTGGTGAGGCAGTAGCGGTGGACATTAGACATTCACACTCAGAGGCAGGTGTGCGGACTCCACAGAGATATACCCCTGCCTCCAGGCCCCAGTGCTGTTCACCAGAGAGGCCAGGTGGGCTTTGGCAGGGAGTGAAAGATTCTGCAGCTGCAGACCCTCCAGTCATTGCCACAGGGATCCCTGCTGGACTGACACAGGGCCAAGGAGCAGGACCTTGTCTGAAGGGCAAAGGGTGTGTGCCCTGGAGGAGGCAGGAGAGGGAGGCAGGGACCACAGACCTCTCAGTCCACAGGCTCCACATCTGCAAATAGGGGAGGCTGGGACACGCAAGATGTAAGCCAGGGCAAGACACTGAACTACTCAAGGGTTGTTTTCAGTCCCCTGTTAGAGTGGGAGGAAGAATACTAGGCATGGAAATGTAGAAAGTTAGTGCTTGCTATACTGCACTTCCTTGGAGGTGAGTGTTTATGGAGGTGAGCACCCTTGGAGGTGAGTGCCCTTAGAGGTATGTGCTCATGGAGGTGAGTGCCCTCGGGCACTGCCTTCACAGCTGAGCTGAGACCTGCAGCTGTCCCCTTGCTATCCTGGCTCACTCGTCTGGTGACTTCCATTTGCTTTTCCGTAAACAGTGTTCTGTGAAGACACTCGTGCCAAGGCAAGGACATAGTCACTTCAGTGACTCTGCTCCCTGGGGCTCTCTGCTGAAATTTGGCATGAGCTCTACCATCAAATTATGATGTTATCACTTTCCCCAAAGCTGAGGCCACCTAGTTCTTGTGCTAATAGAAAGCTCCCTTCCCAAGCAATGGACTATCATTCAGAGAAAGCTTTAACTATGTGGTTGAGTGCATTAAGATTGTGCTCTTAAAAGAGTGAGTGCAGAGATGAGTTAGGAAAATCTGGAGGCAGGGGGAGAGGTTGAGGAGGAAAACCACAGTGGACTTGGGTTTCATAAGAGAGTGCTTGTGAAAGTGACAGGGTGGGGGAAATTGGCCAGTCTTGTCACAGCCACATAGTTGAGATGTTACACAGGGTTTGGGTCATAGTGAAGGTATCTTCTCACGCACATGGAAACACAGCCTAACATCTGTGCAGATGTTCTCAGTCCCCAAACACTCATCCACCTATCATGGGTGTGCAGCTCATGCTCGATTTCATCCCCTCCTCTGTTCAGGGGTGGGATTTTCAACTGTTTCCCCAAACATTTCCTTACTTGATCTCTGTAACTCCTTCTCCTCCTGTCATAGGAATGGCAGTCAACGATTTTATCTTTTTAACTGTACGTGCAATGACAGTGTAATTTTTAACATTCTGTGATGGGTCTAAGGGGGTTCCCCAATGGCTGAGAGGTAAAGGACCCACCTACCAATGCAGGAAGCATGGATTTGATCCCTGGGTCAGGAAGATCCCCAGGAGAATGAAATGGCAACCCACCCAGTATCTTGCCTGGGAAATGCCATGGACCAAGGAGTCTGGCAGGCTACAATCCATGGGGCTGCAGAGTCGGACATGACTTAACGACTGATCATGCATGTATACACGATGGATCTAATATTGCTCCAGCACCCTTGCCTAATTAGGTAGAAAAAAACCCCTATTTTCCTAGTGTTTAACTTGCCAATTAAAGTACCTGAGACCATTTTGGTTTAAAGATGTCTTTCAGTTTAAATCAGTGCCCTTTAGTGGAATGGTTCTTTGAAGCAAATTCTCAGACTTTTAGATCTCTACTCCTACTTTTTTTTCCTTGTCCAACAAGGTAGTGGTGGGGGCTCATGGGTGAGGGGAGGGGTCTTGAGATGCATGCCAGTGGACTTGCCATGACCCTGCTCCTTTTGGCTCTCTGCAGCCGAGTAGGAGATGATCTGGTCCTGGGTCCCTGTGCAGGGCCTGTTACTGTAGGTGGCCTTCCAGCATCGTGGAACCACCGGCTGATGAAGCTCGGGTCTAGCTCTTTGCTATGTCATATTCTGTTGAGAGTCTAGCACCTTCCCTTCCCTCAGAGGCTTGCCTAGGACCTCAGAAGATGAGATTTTCTCCAGAGCTTATCCTGCTCTCTCTGACTTCATCCCTTCCTTAGCCCCCATTTGCTATGTCCATGATCCCATTAATCCTGGTGCTCTCCCCTCCTGCTTTGGAGCTATCTTTTGTGAAAAGGGAGGTGTAATGGGTTCAGCTGTGTCCCTGCTCCCATCGCCCCCACCCAGAAAGACATGTTGGAATCCTAACCCTCAGCACCTCAGAATGTGACTTTATTTGGCCTTTGGGTCTTTACAGAGGTAATCAAGTTAAATTGAGGTCATCAGCATAGGCCCTAATTCGGTATGACTGGGGTCCTTATGAAATGGGATGAAAAAGTTGGAAATCTAAACACAGAGACACAGAGAGAAGAGGACGTGAAGATACAGGGAGAAGGCAGTGTCTACAAGTCATGG
Source organism: Aepyceros melampus (assembly GCA_006408695.1). Taxonomy (NCBI): domain Eukaryota; kingdom Metazoa; phylum Chordata; class Mammalia; order Artiodactyla; family Bovidae; genus Aepyceros; species Aepyceros melampus. Next base: position 233,337 of record SJXQ01003154.1, read on the forward strand.
AGAGGGATCTGGAACTGATCCTTCCCTCACATGCTCAGCAGGCACCAACTCTGCCGACACCTTGATCTTGAACTTGTAGCTTCCAGAACTGTGAGACGATGCATTCCTGTTTAAACTGCCCAGTGGCTGGTAGTTTGTTACCGAAGCCCTGGAAAACTAATATAGGAGGAATTGACTTCTTTTTTGTTTTGTTTTGTTTTGTTTTGTTTTCATCCCTAGTGAGTTAAGCAGTCCTCCAAATTCTAGTCGTTGATTCTCTGTCAGTATTGGGTGTTGACACTCATTAGTAGATCTCCTTGGAAACTTTGAGGGCTGGGATGAGCTGGAGCGTGATGCTATTCATATGTGTTGAGCAAAGTAATTTAGGATGGACTAGGCAGGACAGGCCTCTCTATGAAAAAATTTATTTATCATTGTCTTGGCTTAGAATGATTTCCACTTAATCCAAGTTCTGCCTTAATCAGATCCGTGCTCTTATGTTTCTTAACCAGGCTGGCAGGACCACAGGCCTCAGTAGTTTGATCTCAGGTCCAAACCAATGCTTCTCCAGGTTTTAGCAGCCAACCAGAGGGATACTAAGTGACACTGTGACCCACATCACCCTCCCCATCATAAAGGGTGCTCAGGCCTTTGTCAAAGCCAGGGAAGTACTGAAATGTGAACTTTGGAAACTCTCTGCCCCGGGATGCCTGCCTGATGCTGGTGTGATGACTGGACCACTTCCAGGTATATCCAAGGTAGAGCTCATTCTGCTTGGCCACCTGCTTCCACAAGAGCTGAGCTTAAGCTGTTTCTCTTCACAGTGCTTCTGTGGCTTCTTGAGTTTTCAGAGCATTCCCCCTGAATCTTGCTGATGGAGGAAGTAACACTAAAACAGTGGATAGAGACTCTTGAGTCAAAAGAAGGAAAGGGTGGAAACTCAGAAAAGCAAATTTGGCGTCAGATGACATCTAAGCAATCATGTGTCCCCTTGATTTTCCTGATGCTGGGATGAAGTCCCAGATGTCAAGTGATTAGCCCTGGGTCACAGAGTAGGTTAGTAAGTAAAGTATGTCTGTCTGTAAAAGTATGTTCTGTCTGTGATAACAACGCCTCTGTTCTGACTACCCCGTGAGCCTGTAGAGCTGGTCAAAGGGACACACCGAAGCATCTTGCGAATTATAAAATTCTCTGGGAATATAAGCAAGCTATTTCCACACCCAAAAGGCAGGTGCTTAATCCACTAGATATTTCTCTCAGGATCAGAATAAAATGGCCAGTTAAAAAAGCAGATTATCAGAAAAAAATACCAACTTAAAATAGAGCCAGTATGGGATCTGTGCCTCGTGCGGTCTAGAAAAGTATTCAGTTACTGTTTCTCTGATTTACCCGTTTGTGGGAGTTGTGTTCTTGCTTTGTCATGTGATTAAGCCTTTCTAATTCCTCTTCTATTCTTCAGTAGCAGCTATACAACTTGTAATCTTTCTATTTTTCTATTGTTGCTGACCATATCAAGCTCACATGGTAGGAACCTAAGGTAAAACCTACAGGCAGTAAAAATACCAGCAACAGAGCCTCCACTGGCAGTGCAGTGGTTAAGACCCTGTGCTTTCAATGCAGGGGACCTGGGTTCGATCCCTGTTTGGGGAGCAAATATCCCATGTGTCACATGGTCAAAAAAATATTAGGAGTAAGCATAAAACCGAAGAAGTGAAACAGTCCACCAAGGTTTCCCAACTTAATGTTACCTTTTAGAAGGCCTTCCCTTGTGGCTCAGCTGGTAAAGAGTCCGCCTGCAATGAGGAAGACCTGGGTTCGATTCTTGGGTTGGGAAGATCCCCTGGAAAAGGGAAAGGCTACCCACTCCAGTATTGTGGCCTGGAGAATTCCATGGACTATATAGTCCATGGGGTTGCAAAGAGTCAGACACGACTGAGCAACTTTCACTTTAGAAGGCTGATGGAAATTTAACAAGGTAGCCTCTGGTTTAGACTTGGTGCACACAAGCCTGGCTTTGACAACGTCTACAGTTTGTGCCTTCCCTGGCCTTTGCATCTTCACCTCCCAGGTCTGTCCTCTGCAAATCCACTAATTCTCTGAATGGTCTGCATTATTTCCTCAAATTACACTGTGTATTCTAACCACCACCTTTGTTCAAATCTTCAAACCACCACCTCAACCAGAGCCCCCCTCTGCTGGGTTTCATCAGTGCCTCTTTCTTTTTAAGGTCACAAAGGCTTCCTCCAGACCCCCTTCCAGGGGCCTCAGGCCTCTTTGGAGGACCTCTGCCTGTACCTTGCATGTGCCTTTGGCTTAGACTGCCTTGTGCTTTGCTGTAAGTTGTCTATTTGGGTAGCTGTTAGGCTCAAATGGTAAAGAATCTGCCTGCAATGCGAGAAGACCCAGGTTCAATCCCTGGATAGGGAAAATCTCCTGCAGAAGGGAATGGCTACCCAATCTAGTATTCTTGCCTGGAGAATCTCATGAACAGAGGAGCCTGGTGGGCTACAGTCTGTGGAGTTGCAGAATCAGACATGACTGAGCAACTAACACTTTTCCTTTCACACTTTCCATAGACTGCATGGCCCTTAGAACTGTCTTCTTACCTCTGTACCAGAGGTCTGGTACAGGTTCTGCACACATGTCAGGAGCACAGTCATTATTTATTACTGTTGATAAAAAGTCTGAAATAATAGTCTCCTTTGATGAGAAAGAGTAATCAGGGATAGACAGTAACTTCTAGAGAGCAACCTGATATGTGACCAGTGTGAGCTAGGTAGAAGGGTTATGTGTGTGGGCCCTGGAATCCAATTGTAAGACCATTTTATTTTGCTTCCAAACATGTGTAAACATTAATCAAAAACATTAAAAAATCATGTGCCTCTCCTCTTTAATAATAAAATTTCTTTCTTCGTAACTTAGCTTTCAAGTGGTCACATTCACTGGCCCATGAATTTGAAATATCTTTTCACTTAGACATTAGAAACAGACCTAGAGGAGAATAGTGGACCCATTTAAAAGAACTTGAAACAGCCGATATTTTTCTGAAAACCTGTTTTTAACCCAGCAAAAATGTCATTTCTTCCAAGGTAGTAAACTCATGTCTCTCACAAAAAGATTTGTAAGTGGTTCTTTTATTGTTTGTTTTCCACCACTGTGACCAGAATCATATTTGAATAATATCCAATGAGGAATTTTCTTTTTTTAACATTTATTATTTTTATGTATTTATTCGGCGGCATCAAGTCTTCATTGTGGGCACGGGGTCTTTGATCTTCCTTGAGGCATGAAGGATCTTTAGTTGCAATGTATGGGATCTAGTTCCCTGACCTGGAATTGAACTTGGGACCCTGTACTGGGAGTGCAGAAGCTTAGCCACTGGACCATAAGGGAAGTCCCAGGAATTTTCTTATGAGACAAACTCTAAGCACTTAGGCCATGCTATGCTGAATTTTCTAAGGGAGCCCAAGTTTTCCAGGTATTCGAGGCTCAGGGAATCAGAAATAAGTATACTGATGGCATGAACTTATAAATTGTCCTTTCACAATCCAAATGCACCTTCTATTACAAAAATTTTTCTTTTTTCTCAAGACCTTTGGGATCTAAATTAAATGGAAGAAACATATGCGATTCTTGAGTTCATTTGCCATCTTTATTTGATAATGCTGCCAGCTATACCTTATTTTAAATAGTATTGTGAGATACCTGATAGATGAAGTTAGACAAAGAACAGCATAGCCCCAGAAGAGGTAGCTACCCATCACTGCTGCCCACTGGCAGTAGGTGGATGCCCAGATAGGAATTCAGCTGCTGCTTGGCTTGCAGGAGACACTGCAGAAAAATACCTGCCAGCTCTCCTACATTTTGGGTGGCAAGTCAGTCTAGTCCAGATCCAGACATGAGGAAGAAGTGAACTCTTAGCTAGAGTATAATGAAATTCAATGAAAGTATTTCACCCAGTAGCTCTTAAACAGCTATGAGCCCCTGACTGCTGCATTTACAGGTCAATTTACCAGGTGAGGAGAGATGGAGAGCAGCAGCCTCCCCTGCTCTTAGGGGAGGCTGTTCTGGAGGGATCCTTTCATTCTCCACCTAGACCCCATTTTGCTATCCCCCTGTGCAGAGGGCATGCTCACATTTTGCCTTAGCAAGTGACAAATGATTTAACAGTGGATCATAGGACTGGATCATGGGCCAGTTTACCTCTCAGATACCAAGAAGTCCTGCATAGAATATTTTCCCCTCAATTTGTTTCTGGGATGAGATGCTCGAGTCAGTTTGTCTGGGTGGCCTAGAAGGCAGGGGGTCTTGTCTTGGCTCTGGGACTGATGTTGAAAGCGACACTTCGGGTGGTCACTGTGCTATCTGGACCTCACTTTCTCCATGTGCAGCAGGTGTTGGCTTTGGAGATGGCAGTGCATTTGGTAAAATGTAGCTGAGCTAGAGCTACTTTTGCCAGTGATTGGGGTTCTCAGTGACGCAGGGCCTCCAGTAGTTGAAACCTGCTGCTAATCACCCCTCCACGTGTCTGCCTCCAAGGCTCTGAGAGAAATCTAGCAGCAGCCTAGGCCCTAGGGAAAGGTTTTCTTCTTTATTTAAAGCACATTTGAGTAAGGAACAATACTGCTCATTCTCTCTGCTCCTCCCACCTGGCCCAGGCGAGTGGGTGCTCTGTGCTTTACTCCCTGCCCCTTTCAGGCAGCTGGAAAACAGCTGAAAAAATGCAATAGCAGCTCTGCATGGAGCGAGATTGCCTTCGAGCTAGCCCACGCTCAGGCCTGAAAAGCATTTTTAAAGCCAGGCATCTTTGGCAAGAACTGCTGAGGTTAAGTATTGTTGGGAAATTTTTGAGTTTAGTTTTGAGTCTTCCTCTCTTATGTTTCTCCCTCCAGGAAGGCAATGCAATCGGAGAAGCAAATTTGTTTACTTTCCTGAGGTTCTTCCATCTGTAGAGTGTTAGTGGCCTGTTTGTTATGCTCCTGGTTCACTGCCAGACAGAAGGGAGGAAATTGGAAGTATAGGTGGAAGGATTCCTTGATTTAAAAAGACAATAATTCAGCCAAATAAAAGCCACATAATCAGGCCTGGCACCTACTGGACAAGGGTCTGGGCTTCCCAAGTGGCTCAGTGGTAAAGAACTTGCCTACCAGTGTAGGAGACACTTTCTATCTCTGGATCAGAAAGATCCCCTGGAGGAGGAAATAACAACCCACTTCAGTATTCTTGCCTGGGAAATCTCAAGTACAGAGAGGCCTGGTGGACTACAGTCCGTGGGGTTGCAGAGTCAGACATGGCTGAGTGATTAAGCGCCCAAATTGTCTGTGGCATAGTGTTACTGAGCCAAAAAGGGAAATTAGCATTCCATGTTCTCTTAATCAGCACCTCTTATCACATTTCTGACCGATGACATAGGTGAGCTCAGGTACTCTGCTGCTGCTGCTGCTGCTAAGTCGCTTCAGTCGTGTCCGACTCTGTGTGACCCCACAGACGACAGCCCACCAGGCTCCCCCGTCCCTGGGATTCTCCAGGCAAGAACACTGGAGTGGGTTGCCATTTCCTTCTCCAATGCATGAAAGTGAAAAGTGAAAGTGAATTCGCTCAGTCATGTCCGACTCTTAGCGACCCCATGGACTGCAGCCCACCAGGCCCCTCCATCCATGGGATTTTCCAGGCAAGAGTACTGGAGTGGGGTGCCATTGCCTTCTCCTCAGGTACTCTAATTTCCCCTAATTCTTGAAGCCTCTTTCCATGTTGCAGCTGAGTTCAGTGAAAGGATGGATGAGCATAAGCATTGCAGCCCCAAACATTAGAGCTCATGGAACTTTCCAGCCTCAGTTCAGAGTAACTGAGATTGCTATGACATTTGTGAAGCTGCGTGTGAACTGATCCTGCTGAACTCCTGTGTTTTCTTATAGGATGAAAACTCATTTAAGATAGGAAATAGGTCCCTATAGAAAATATGACTCTTAGCGCATATTTCCTAGCTTCTGGGTAATGGTCTCTGGGCTTCTCATCTGTGTCAGAGAGGGAATGGTTTCCATTCTAGTTGTCACACTTGAGATAGTGGCACTTGTTAAATTTGGATCTGTTGGAGGCTGAGGCCTCATCAGTGGACGTATGGACAGTAGCCAGAGTCCCTCTCACCTTTCCCACTGTTTGCAACATGAGTTTTGGAGGCAATTCAGCATTGAGAAATGGATTTGGGACAGTTTTTTAGAGTTTTAGAGTGAAAATTATCCTTGGAGGTGATTGTATCCAATTTTTCCACCTCCCCATGCAGAAGTGTTTTCTTTAAGAGGCCTAAAAGAAAGGTTAATCTCTATGCCCTATTTGAAATCCATCAGCCCTTATTAGGGGCTTCAGCTAGAATGTGTCCATATGGCAGAATGTATATTGATGTCCAAGGAGTGCCATAGCATGATAGGTTAAGGTGTGTTTTAGACCCTTCTCTTTGCCTCTGGGCATTGAAGAACTCTCCCAGGATGCTGGTTCCTCTGTTTGTAGAATCATGTCATCATAATTTAGCTGCTTCATCAGTTCCCTTCTTCTCAAAGGTTGGATAACTGACATCTTGGTGGTGAATTAAAGTAAATTTTGATTATGGTTGGCAGGTAAAAGTCACAAGGCTACCATGTTTGGTTAAGCATTTTCTTTTTAATTAAGAGGATAGACAATATTAAGGAAGAGTTAGGACTTAACTAGCAGGGATTTCTGCTTGCACTGTGAAAATAACTTAGAGTTGTTATGAGGCAAATCTAGGCCATAAGTAATGTTTTTGTCTGTGAGCAAAATGGCAGCATGTTGAGGTGGTGATACGGTTCAAGGAGTCCTAGACTTGCTGTCTGAAGGCATGGATTCCTGGGATGAAGCTGTTCCTTATCAGCAAATCATAACCTCACTCAGGCTCTGTTTCCTCATCTGTCAAATGCATATACTAATATGTGCCTCAACCATTTCATGGATTTGTTCTGAAAATTAGAAAAGATATAGTGGAATTTCATCTTACATGAGAATTTTGAAGTCAGTACCTATGATGAAAACCAAATATAGCACGCTTTTTCCTTATGACTAAAGAGATTCTAACACAGTATATTTCCCATCTTCAGGATGGGTCAGTTTCTTGAGTTGAATGTGAGATGCAACATAAAGGAAACTGCCTGGAACAGTGAATCTGAACTGCTGTGTTAAGCCCAGAGGCTGCTGTATAGGAAGAGCAGACTAAGGTGCTGTCTTGTTCCCATTTATCATTATAGAATGCTGTTCTTTGTCTTTTGTTGTAGGCTTTGTTTTAAAGTTCATTTTGTCTGATACGAATATTGCTACCCTGATTTCTTGTTATTTCCATTTGCATGAAATATCTTTTATTTCTTCATTTTCAGTCTGTATGTGTCTTTAGCCCTGAAGTGAGTCTCTGAGAGGTAGCTTATTGAAGAGTCTTATTTGCTTATCCAATCAGCCACCCCATGTCTTTTGATCAGAGTGTTTTGTTCCTTGACATTTAAAATAATTACATTTATTAATTGTTTTTGAGTCATTTTTATAATTCTTCTGGGTTCATTTCTTCTTCCTTTTGAGTCTTTCTTTGTGGTTTGATGATTTTCCGTAGTGGTATGCTTATGTTTCTTCTTAGTTTTATTTTTTGTGTATTTATTGTGCCACTTTTCATCTGTGGTTACCATGGGGTTTATATGTGTTGACCTATAATTATATCTATTTGTTTTAAACTAGTAGTCATTTAAGTTCAAACACATTCTAAAAGATCTACATTCTTTACACATTTTGTGTGTTTGACATCATATTTTACATTTGCATGTTTATCTCTTAAGTCTTGTAGTTATAGTTGCTTTTACAGTTTTTTCTTTTAATCTACCTACTGGTTTATTAAATGGTTTGTCCTCAGTCCTCACTATATATTTGCCTTTCCTAGTAGGATTTTCCCTTTCTTATAGCTTCTGCCTTCTTTTCCACTTAGAGGAGACCCTTCAACATTTCTTTAAGAGCAAGTTAACATTGATAAAGTAACTACTTTAGTTTTTGCTTGTCTGAGAAGTATCCTAGGTTACAGAGTTTTTCTTTCCAGTACTTTAAATATGTGTGCTATTCCCTTGTGGCCTGCAAAGTTTCTGCAGAGAAATCAGCAGATAACCTTATGGGGACTCCCTGGTATACAACTCTTCATTTTTCTCTTGCTGTCTTTAGAATTTTCTCTTAGTATTTAACTTTTGCCATTTAATTATAATATGTCTTGGTGTGGGTCTGTCTGGGTTTGTCTTGTTTAAGAGCCTGTGTACTTCCTGTTCCTGGATATCTGTTTCCTTTTCTAGGTTGGGGAATTTTTCAGCCATCATTTTCTCAGATACATTTGTAATCTCCTCTTTCTCTTCTCTTTCTGGGATCCCTATAATACGAATGTTGGTATGCCTGGGTATGTTGATATGTTGATATTATTCTAGATGTCTCTTAAATTGTTTTTACTTTTTTAGTTTTTCTTTTTGCTGTTCTGATTGGGTGATTTCCATTATTCTATCTTCCAGATCACTTATGCATTCTTCTGTATGACTTAGTATGCTATTTATTTTTTCTGATGTGTTTTTTATTTCAGCTATTGCATCATTCATTGCTGATTGGATCTTTTCTTATATTTTCTAATTACTTGTTGAAATATTCATTTTGTAGCAATCCTTCCCTGTGGACTTCCCTGGTGGCTCAGAGGTTAAAGCGTCTGCCTCCAATGCGGGAGACCCGGGTTCGATCCCTGGGTTGGGAAGATCCCCTGGAGAAGGAAATGGCAACCCACTCCAGTATTCTTGCTTGGAGAATCTCATGGACTGAGGAGCCTGGTGGGCTGCAGTCCATGGGGTCACAAAGAGTCGGACACGACTGAGTGACTTTACTTAGCAATCCTTTTCCCTAATTCAGTTAACATTTTTATTATTTTATCAATGTTTTGAATTTTTTTAATCTGGTAAATTGTTTATTTCTATTTTACTGGTTTTTTTTTTTTCCAAAAGTTTTCTCTTTTTCAGTTGAGAGTAGTATTTTGCCATTTTGTTTTGCTTAACTTTCTCTGCTTATATGAATTTAGCTATCTATTGTGGTAAAGGTATGTTCTCATGTGGTAATGCCCCTGTCTGGACTGCCTGTGTCCACTGCCTTTGGTGTGCACTTTTAGCTCTTGCCTTGGCAGGGGCCAGGCTAGAGATGGAGAAGCTTCAGCTAGCACCAGGTGCGAGGTGAGACCTCCATTATGTTAGTGGCTGTGCTGCCCTGTTAGGGGTTGGGGTGATCTGACTCCACGTTGCTTGAGCAGAGTCGCTGAGGGTTGAGTCCAAGCTGGCTCTGTTCCCTCTATGTGTGTGTTTTCCCTTTCCTTGCACCAGGATCTTTGCCTCAGAGGAATGGAGTGCTGATGCAAATAGGGCCCACGTGTAGACAGAGATCTGATGAGCTACCCGTGTAGGTGTCCATGGCCCCACTCAGACACAGCTTCTGGTACAAGTCTCCTTTAACCCTCACAGTTGTTGTGGAGCTGCCCCTCAGGGCTGGCGGGGGCCTGCATGGACACTCAGCCTGTTTCAGGAGACTAGCTATGGCACAGAGGCCATCATCAGAGATCTGGATGGCTTCTGAGGCACTGTCTGACAAAGCATCAGCTGTGGCCACCACTGCCCCACCCAGGCTTCCCCTCAGGGCTGGGTTATCTCTGCAACCCCCACTTGAGTCTCTCCCTTAGTCACGGGCACCCTGGATCCAGTGCCATGCTGTGCTATGGAGCGAGTGGGGCCAAAAAGCTCACTCAGCTTGGGCTGGGGTGCACACTGAGGTGTTCACAGGAAACCTGGCAGCCACTAGGACAGAGTCTCTTCCCACTGCCTTGGGGGTTAGCTGGTGCATGTGTGCTTCTCATTAGCAGAGTCCAGGACTCCCCTGGCCCTCTCTATTTTGTCCCAGTGGTCCTACAACCAGCCAAAGGGGCTTGTCTCCTCTCTCTGGGACCCCAAGACTGGGAAGCCCCGTCTGTGACTCCAAATGCTCATTTCCCAGGGCAGGTGTCAGTCCCTGTCACCTCTCTCCAAATCCCTTCCTGGGGCACTGGTTCTAACCTGATCACTTTTCTTTCTTTTCTACCCAATTTCTTATGTATCTTCCTTATAACCTTGGTTGTATAGGAACCCTCTGCCAGTTTCCAGATAGTTTTCAGTGAGAATTGTTCCATATGTAATTGTAATTTTGATATGTTCATGGTGAGGAGGTGAACTCCATATATTGTACCAGCTAACTTGATCCCTCCATTGGTATGAGTAATCTTTTAAATGCAAGCCATTCTAGCAGATGTGTACCAAACATTCAGAAAACTAAAACTCAACATTCAGAAAACTAAGATCATGACATCCAGTCCCATCAATTTATGGCAAATAGATGGGGAAACAATGGAAAAAAAGGTTTTTTTCCTTTTTTGGCTCCAAAATCACCACAGATGGTGACTGCAGCCATGAAATTAAAAGACGTTTGCTCTTTGGAAGAGAAGCTATGACCAACCTAGACAGCAAGTTAAAAAGCAGAGACATTACTTTGCATCTAGTCAAAGCTGTGGTTTTTCCAGTAGTCATGTATGGATGTGAGAATTGGACTATAAAGAAAGTTGAGTGCCAAAGAATTGCTGCTTTTGAACTGTGGTGTTGAAGACTCTTGAGAGTTCCTTGGACTGCAAGGAGATCAAACCAGTCAATCCTAAAGGAAATCAGTCCTGAATATTCATTGGAAGGACGGATGCTTAAGCTGATATTTCAATACTTTGGCCACCTGATGTGAAGAACTGACTCTTTGCAAAAGACCCCAATGCTGGGAAAGACTGAAGGCAGGAAGAGAAGGGGAAGACAGAGGATGAGATGGTTGGATGGCATCACCAACTCGATGGACATGAGTTTGAGTAAGCTCCAGGAGTTGGTGATGGACAGGGAAGCCTGGTGTGCTGCAGTCCAAAGAGTTGGGCATGAATGAGTGACTGAACTGAACTGAACTGAGATGTGTTACTTACAGATGAAGACAACCCTGGCCCTGTATGGGTTGAGGATGAAGTATTCCAATTCTCACTCTGGATCTTCCCACTTTGCCATAAGTGGCTATTGACATAAAGAGCAATATTGCATAGGAACCTGGAATGTCAGGTCCATGAATCAAGGCAAATTGGAAGTGGTCAAACAAGAGATGGCAAGGGTGAACATTGACATTCTAGGAATCAGCGAATTAAAATGGACTGGAATGGGTGAATTTAACTCAGATGACTATTATATCTACTACTGTGGGCAGGAATCCCTCAGAAGAAATGGAGTAGCCATCATGGTCAACAAAAGAGTCCGAAATGCAGTACTTGGATGCAATCTCAAAAACGATAGAATGATCTCTGTTCATCTCCAAGGCAAACCATTCAATATCACAATTATCCAAATCTATGCCCCAACCAGTAATGCTGAAGAAGCTGAAGTTGAATGGTTTTATGAAGACCTACAAGACCTTTTAGAACTAATACCCAAAAAAGATGTCCTTTTCATTATAGGGGACTGGAATGCAAAAGTAGGAAGTCAAGAAACACCTGGAGTAACAGGCAAATTTGGCCTTGGAATGCAGAATGAAGCAGGCCAAAGACTAATAGAGTTTTGCCAAGAAAATGCACTGGTCATAGCAAACACCCTCTTCCAACAACACAAGAGAAGACTCTACACATGGACATCACCAGATGGTCAACACCGAAATCAGATTGATTATATTCTTTGCAGCCAAAGATGGAGATTAGCATAGTCAATGGCAAAGCTTTCTCTAAATCTACTCTGAGAAAAATCTTATATTGGTGTTTAAAGGATGAAAAATCCTATAGGAGATAGTGACTGGCCTAAAACAAACAAACAAACAAACAAAACCTACTGGCAGGTTGAGGGGAAGAGGAAGGGACATACTCATACAAAAGAATGTAGTAAAAATACAGTAAAAATCAAGTAAATATAAGCGCTGTGTAAGTTCAGAAAGACTGCCGTAGATTTGAACAATCAGAAAATGTGCCATAGAAGCTTAACATTGTGAAGCAACTACACTGTAAGAAAAATTAATTAATAAAAAAATAGAAAATGTGTCACAGAGAAATCAATACAAGATTCACAGAATTGAAGAGAGAGAGGACAGAGATGTGACCAGGACAGAGAGTAGAGAAATTCAGATGGCGTGGAGAAAAATCCTGAAACTCACATGGGAGTAACTGAAGCACTTGTAAGTATAGAAAGTCTCAAAGTCAGCACAAGAAATCTGAACATTACCCCCACTTGCAATGTCCCCAAGAATGCTGACCCATGGGGCTGAAAGCATAACAATTATGATACCCCAGCCAATAAACACTTCATAAATTCAAAGCCAATGTTAATAACTTTAATCATGTATCTTTACTCCACAAAGCTCAAGATCTTTTTCAAATATAATGTTACTTAACCTTTCACCATTCTTGGAAGTAGTAAAAGAAGGAGCTCCAAAAAGCCAATATTAAGAAAACACACTCTAAGATAGACCCAAGACTAACATTTAAGTTCCCAGAGACTTATGCAAGAGGGATTGTCTCTTGGTTCTGCTGCCTTTTTTAGTAGGTAACCTTTGAATGTTCGTTAAAAGGTTAGAAGAACTGCAAAACTTCTAATAAATATATTTTCAGAGCCAGTGGGCCTGTATAGGGAAAAGAAACACAAACTGGGCCAGAAAACTGATATTTTGAGTGACTATTAAACCACCTTATTTATTAACATTTATACAAATGTCTATTTCTGGATGGTGCAAAAGAGAATATTGTTTTTGATTGAGATCCTTGGGGACTGCCCTGTTTTCCTTTCTCCTTTAAAAGCTTGAAAGGGAGAAGTACAAGACCCAAGTGGGCACAGTAGTTAATAAGAAAACACCACACTTTAACATTTTAACCTCAATCCTACGTCCCCAATGCCAATAACTAACTCCATTACACACACTTAGAAACACACCCACATTTCAGAATGCTCTACATTAAATAACAATAATACTTGACATTTATGTAAATGTTACCATGTATTTTCACATACATTACTATCTTTGACATTAGACTTCACAGCCAGGGTAAAACATATCATGCTTTTACAGAAAGGAAAAGAGAAGCTTGGAACAATGACATGATATGCTCAAGATCAGAAGCCTAAGAAATGGCATGAGTTACTAGTTTTTATCACCAAAGCTTAATTTCATATCATCAAAGACTTTATCTCAGGCAAGTACTGCTATATGGAGTGGGACTTTTAAATATTATTGCTCTAGATGGGCTTGTGCTTCATTTCATTTCAGCAATTCAGCAAATACCCTGTGCTTGGGGCAATTAACCAGGAAAAGGAAATGGTGTCACACTAGAAAGTCAGAGATTATAACAGCAGCAATTAACCTGGGATTTCACCTACAGCATTAAGCACACTGCCCACACAGATTCCAGGATGGATTTTACCACGGGTGTATGTACAGGGCGGTCAGCAAGGCACAGATCAGTTGGGGAGGAGTTAGACTGAAGAAGTCTGGGATGTGTAGCTGAGGACCAAGACCCCCATCCAGTAGGCTTATTCCATGCTCTTGTGAGCAGAATGGCCATTTCTTCTTGATGTCTGAGCTCTGATTCAGTGATTGGTTCAATATCTTGCCCACATCTTTCTACGGAAGAATCCTCTAGTACTCTCTAGTACCTTGGCTCCCTGTACTACATCCCAAGAGATTAAGAATGGCCTTCTTTTTGAATTAATGGTTTTCTCAGGGTAAATGCCCAGTAGTGGGATTGCTGGGTCATATGGTAGTTTTATTCCTAGATTTTAAGGAATCTTGCACAGTTCTCCATAGTAGCTATGTCAATTTACATTCCCACCAACAGTGTAAAAGGGCTCGCTTTTCTCCATATCCTCTCCAGCATTTTTCGTTTGTAGACTTTTTTGATGATGGCCGTTCTGATCGGTGTGAGGTGATAGTTTGAGTCTTGATCTGCATTTCTCTAATAATTAGTGATGCTGAGCATCTTTTCATGTAACTCTTGGCCAGTTGTATGTCTTCTTTGGAGAAAAGTCTGTCTGGGTCTTCCGCCCATTTTTTGATTAGCTTGTTGTGAAATCTAAAAAAATGGCACAGATGAACCTATTTGCAAGGCAAGAATAGAGACAGAGATGTAGAGAATGGACGGGGAGATGGGGTGATGAATTGGGAGACTGAGATATGTATAAAATAGAAGGCTAGTGGGAACTTGCTGTATAATACAGGGAGCTCAGCTTGGTGCTCTGTGATGACCTAGAAGGGTGGGAGGAAGGACCAAGAGGGACGGGATATATGTATAATAAAGCTGATTTACTTCATTGTACAACAGAAACTAACACAACATTGTAAAGCAACTATATCCCAATTGAAAAAAAAGAAAAGGCATGGCCTGCTTTTTGTCTTCCTTCTCAGCTAGAATCATTTCCTGAGCCACAGTCCCACAGAAGAGCCTGGATCCTGAGACTTGGGCTCTGCTACTTACCTATCCATTGCCTGTTTCCTAAACCAGCTACCATCAATATGATCCTCCAAAATACTGATTCCGCACCCAGATGCCCTCGTATTGGCTCACACTGCCTTCTTGCATTCATTAGCCTACCTCCAATGACCCTAGTACCCAAGGATGGTTAATAGAAGCTATAACATAAACTTCAAATAGCAGTGACCAAGAGAAACTTGTTTAAAGTTAATTTCAGATTTTTTTTAAAGTTCTAAAGTAACTAACCCTATAATGTCTCACATATAATCTCACTGGTTATAGTTGTGTCTGTGGCATGGGTTTTTTTTTTTAATATATTTTATTAATTTTGTTAGAAAATTTCCCTCAATTGTCAAAACAACACATCTAAATTAGAGAACTTGGTTCGAGGGGCAACAGAAAAATACTAAGACTCATTTATTTCTCACTTAGTACTTTATCATAAACATTTTCACTTGAAATTAAAAATTTCTTGAAAATGTTTGTAGATGCCACATAATTTTTCATTAAATGGAAGTATCATTATTGAGTTCATCATGTCCCCGAGGTCTTTTTCCTTTTAGTTTAAGAAAACTGTTTTCGGGTGAGGTTACACAGAATCACTGCCTAAGCATTACTTCATGGGCTCAGAGAAGGTAACAGATTTTTTTTTTTTGGCCATGTTGTCATTGACATTAGAGTGGTTGATATCTTGAGAGACATGCCAGGTGGAAAAATCACTCCATACCTGAGCACAACAGCCTTTCCAAGCCACAGAGCCTAAGTAGATACTCCAGTAAAGTGTGGACATGACAACACTACCTGACTCGGCTGTTGAAACCCCGAGATCCAAGGCAGCACTGGAGACGAACACTGAGGTTCAGGCTTCAGATCAATTCAAACATTGCTCTGAAGTTCAATACTTAAGATGAAGTGCCTGAGATATTTTTAGAACTATAAGATTTAAAATCTCCAAAGGTGATCTCAAAATTGATTGAGCTCTGCAAGCTTTCTGCACAGCCAGTCTTCACACAAAGTCTGTGACCAAACCCAGGAGCTGAAAGATCCAACTTCTCTTCTGGCAAAATACTGATCTAACTTTTTTGAGTGTCCCAAGATACCATGTGAAATTAAAAAGTGAAAGGCAAACATGCTGCAGAACCCGACATGGGCCAACACCACACACATTTATTTATTTAAACATGAAATTTAAAAAAGCATGAAACACCCACACAGAGCGATTTGCTTCCAGTAACAGCTTGTCAGAAACAAAGCTTCCTGAAGAAACTAAATTACCCTTTGCAACATAGAAGAATTAATCAGGAAGAAATCTCCCCAAAACCCCACCAGCCCACAAATTCCTGGGAAGACAGGGACAGACTTCACGTTCTTGTATCCTCAGCACTCAGCCCACTGTCTGGATCAGCAGAACAGAAATTAGCCACAACAGAAACTCAGCAAAGGTTAAACTGAACAGGAAAGCAGAATTGCTCACAGGCCACTTCTTTTAAGGTAACTACTAACTATGTTGGTAACTAACATCATTTTTTTGATCCAGTCTTTAATTTCAGAAGATAACTATTATCATTATCATTTAAAATAAAAGTGAGATATAAGGATTGGAAAGAAAGAGGCAAAACCCACTCCAGTGTTCTTTACTGGAAATCCCCTGGATAGGCTACAGTCATTGGGGTCAATTTTGAGATCAATTTTGAGATCACCTTTGGAGATTTTAAATCTTATAGTTCTAAAAATATCTCAGGCACATATTTTAGCAAGCATTAAGGACATTCTGAAGGAGATCAGCCCTGAGATTTCTTTGGAGGGAATGATGCTGAAGCTGAAACTCCAGTACTATGGTCACCTCATGTGAAGAGTTGACTCATTGGAAAAGACTCTGATGCTGGGAGGGATTAGGGGCAGGAGGAGAAGGGGATGACAGAGGATGAAATGGCTGGATGGCATCATTGACTCAAACTCCGGGAGTTGGTGATGGACAGGGAGGCCTGGCGTGCTGCGATTCATGGGGTCGCAAAGAGTCGGACACGACTGAGAGACTGAACTGAACTGAACTGAAGGACAAAACAAAGCAAATGATGGATTTGTTGCAGCCGTTAAGGTTCAGACCTTGCAAGTAACAAAATGTTATCTACAAGAATTTACTCAGAAGCCTCAAAGTCCTAAAATGACAGCAATCCTAAGCATTCTAATCCACTGGGCATAGAAAACTGTGATTTGAAAAGTCAAACCGAAAAGGCAAAATAAATAAATGAGGTGCAGTGCTTAGTAGACTGTATTTGTTACTAAGATTAACAAAACATTCTAGCAAGGTTGCCGAAAACAAAATCAATATACAAAAATCAATTGCATTTCTAAACACCAGCAACAAGGAATTATAAAATGTAATGAGGTTGCATAAAAAACACAAAGTGCTTAATAATAAATCTAATGAAGGGTATGCAAAACTTTTATGAAAAATATTAAAGCTTTACTCAAAAATTAAAGAAAACTAAATGAAAAAGAACTATCTCAACAGGTTAAAAAAAAGATATTTCTTAAATTCAACAACCTATATATGAAAAAAAAAGAAAATAATAAAACATTTCTGAAACTTGATAATGGGCTTCCCTGGTGGCCTAGCAGTAAAGAATCTACCTGCCAATACAGGAGACATGGATTTAATTCCTGGGTCCAGAAGATCTCCTGGAAAAGGAAATAGCAATCCACTCCAGTATTCTTGACTGGAAAATCCCATGGACAAAGGAACCTGGCAGTCCATGGGGTTGCAAAGAGTTGGACATTACTTAGTGACTAAAGAACACACTTGATAATAAATACTACAGTAAATATCACACTTTTTAAGAGAATTTTTTTGACCCAGTCTTTAATTTCAGAAGATAACTATTATCATTAACATTTAAAATAAAAGTGAGATATAAGGATTGGAAAGAAAGAGGCAAAACCCACTCCAGTGTTCTTTACTGGAAATCCCCTGGACAGGCTACAGTCATTGGGGTCAGAGTCAGACATGATGGAAGTGACTTAGCAAGCAAAAAATCTTATATGTAATGGATATGATCAGCTACATGAAAATCATTAGAATCAATAGGAAACTGAATTAATATAGAGCTTAGCAAGGTTTTGAAATACAGATTAACTTAAAAAAATCCAGAAATGCTTCCAAACCACCAACAATCAGCTAGAAAATTTCATTTAAGAATAAGATATCAATCACTATAGTGAACAAATTAAAAGCACTAAAAAATTAACAGCACAAATTATACAAACCTACAGAGACAAAATTTTAAAGCTTTCTTCAGTTCAGTTCAGTTGAGTTCAGTCATTCAGTTGTGTCCAACTCTTTGCGACCCCATGAATCACAGCACGCCAGGCCTCCCTGTCCATCACCATCTCCTGGAGTTCACTCAGACTCACGTCCATCAAGTCAGTGAGGCCATCCAGCCGTCTCATCCTCTGTAGACCCCTTCTCCTCCTGCCCCTAATCCCTCCCAGCATCAGAGTCTTTTCCAATGAGTCAACTCTTCACATGAGGTGGCCAAAGTACTGGAGCTTCAGCTTTAACATCATTCCTTCCAAAGAAATCCCAGGGTTGATCTCCTTCAGAATGGACTGGTTGGATCTCCTTGCAGTCCAAGGGACTCTCAAGAGTCTTCTCCAACACCACAGTTCAAAAGCATCAATTCTTTTTTTTTTTAATTGATTTTTATTTTTTAGTTTGTTTTGCTTTACAATACTGTATTCGTTTTGCTATACATTGACATGAATCAGCCACAAGTGTACCTGAACTCCCAATCCTGACCCCCACCTCCCCCATCCCGGCCCATACCTTCTCTCTGGATTATCCCCGTGCATCAGTCCCAAGCATCCTGCATCCTGCATCAAACCTGGACTGGCGATTCGTTTCACTTATGATATCATACATGTTACATTGCCACTCTGCCAACTCATCCCACCCTCTCCCTGTCCCACAGAGTCCAAGAGGCCATTCTATACATATGTGTCTCTTTTGCTTTCTTGCGTACAGGTTTATCATTACCATCATTCTAAATTCCATATAGATGTGTAAGTATACTGTATTGGTGTTTTTCTTTCTGGCTTATTTCACTCTGTATAATCGGCTCCAGTGTCATCCACCTCATTAGAACTGATTGAAATGTATTCTTTTTAATAGCTGAGTAATACTCCATTGTGTATATGTACCACAGCTTTCTTATCCATTCATCTGCTGATGGACATCTAGGTTGCTTCCATGTCCTGGCTATTATAAACAGTGCCGCAATGAACATTGGGGTACACGTGTCTCTTTCAATTCTGGTTTCCTCGGTGTGTATGCCCAGCAGTGGGATCGCTGGATCATAAGGCAGTTCTATTTGCAATTTTTTAAGGAATCTCCACACTGTTCTCCATAGTGGCTGTACTA
>SJXQ01003154.1:256966-295341 GCA_006408695.1 Aepyceros melampus
ACACCCTCTCTCTGGATTATCCCCATGCATCAGTCTGAAGCATCCTGCATCCTGCATCAAACCTGGACTGGCGATTCCTTTCACTTATGATATCACACATGTTACACTGTCACTCTGCCAACCCATCCCACCCTCTCCCTCTCCTACAGAGTCCAAAATGCCATACTATACATCTGTGTCTCTTTTGCTGTCTTGCGTACAGGTTTATCATTACCATCATTCTAAATTCCATTTTGTTCTTCATTCCTTCTCCTTGTTAAAAACCCTTTCCTGCTGTCAAAACAGGAAATAATTTACAACTCTTCATTAGTAAGCTGATTGCAAATAGCATTCTCAAGTAAGTATTTTATACTTCATATAGAATGAAAAATAACTGTTTTCAGTTAAATGGGTTTTGTGCCAGCATGATTTTGTCCCTCCAACCACTCAGGACAAATCCAATATTTTACATTTTCCAGAACACTTGACAAATAGTATTAATTGGTACTGAGTCACGTAAGCATCATGTATGAGTTATTTTACTTCACTATGAATATAGTCCTCACTGATATTGTTAAATACATCTTTGTGTCTCCTGTATTACTTCTCTCAAGAGCAGTAAAGTTTCTGAACACAGTATGTACTTTCAGAACATTTTTTGTTAATATATACTAGGTTAGGGCTTCCCTGGTGGTCCAGTGGTTAAGAATCCACCTGCCAATGCAGGAGACACAGGTTTGATCCCTGGTAGAGGAAGATCCCTCATGCCATGGGACAACTAAGCCTGTGCATCACAACTACTGAGCCTAAGTGCTGCAACTACTGAAGCCCACATGCATAGAGCCTGTGCTCTGCAACAAAAGAAGCCACTGCAACGAGAAGCCTGCACACCACACCTAGAGAGTAGCCCCCACTTGCCACAACTAGAGAAAGACTGTGTGCAGCAACAAAGACCCAGCACAGCCAGAAATAAACAAATAAATAAATATTTAAATATATATATACTCTAGATTAGAATATATTAATACTTATGTTTAAGATATTAAGCAACAAAAGGAGTGCTTTAGTAGCACATTATTATTCTTATTGAATAAATTCAATGTGTAACATTGTGTAACTTTAAGGTATATAGAATGTTATTTTGATATATTTATATATTATGATTGCCTATGTAGCCATATTTATCACACTACATAATGTCTGTAACTCAGACTCCTTTGGTTCTCTGTTATCCAAAGGTGTTAGTGAGCCTAAACAGAAATATATTGCAGCATCCCTAAATAGGAAGAAATGTAATCAATACATAGAGACAATTTAAGTGATGTTTCAGCACAGTTAGGAACTGGTTGCAGAGGTGAAATATCAAGGTGTCGGAGGCCAGAAAGCAGCAAGATTAAAGACATAAAAAAGACTTTTCTCTTCCAAATGGGAAGATCAGAAAGGGAAAAGGAGAACCTACCATACTAAATGAAGTCAGTTCCAAAGATTTGGAGTTCTGTGGTGATGCTGCTCACCTAGAAATGGATGGAAAGAGAGAGTGAAGGCAAAGCAAGTCTGTCAGGAGAGCTAAGGCAAGAGGTGT
The DNA here is from genome assembly GCA_006408695.1 of Aepyceros melampus. NCBI lineage: Eukaryota > Metazoa > Chordata > Mammalia > Artiodactyla > Bovidae > Aepyceros > Aepyceros melampus. Next base: position 258,528 of record SJXQ01003154.1, read on the forward strand.
TCAGGAGAAAGATTGATGTGTAGACAGCTTTCAGAGCAAGAAGGATGTAGGCATGCACAGATGGTTGGAAATGCTAGCCACTGATGCCAAAAAGGCCCCCACTTGTCTTTACATGGAAAGGAAAAGGATTTCAGGAGACAGGCATATCAAGGCTTCACAGGTTAGAAATACCATCTTCAGAAAGAGAAGCAGTGGAGAGGGGGAGGCAAACACCCATAAACAAAAGAAATTACCTTCCTTTAAGACAAATCAAAGGCTTATGGGGGCTTGTGTGGCACAGGTGAGGCATCAACCTGTAAAAAAAAATCTCAAAAACAGGCTGTGGGCTTGTTTCCTCATCTAAACAATGGGAAAAAGAAAACTACATGTACCTCACAGAGGAATGAACTTGATTACAATGAGGTAATCTCTGAAAAGTGCCCAGAAAAGAGCCTGGCACATACTAAATGCTATGTGTGTTCACTATCATTATTCTGACACTGTACTTAATGTGCACCTTCTAAGGGCAGCCCTGGCAGACTTCATGGAAGACAAGAGCATCAGCCAGCAGTAGGGCAGTGAAAGAACATGATTCCAAGACCACATAATTCACAGTTACTTCATTAGTTTTTGCCACACTGAAGAAGCTTCCAGCTTTCCCTGTAAGTTTGGAATGCTTGTAATGCTGGTGGCAGATGTTAGGAAGGGAAAAGGTAGTATAGGAAGATGGTGGGGTGCAATGAGCTAAACTGAGTTTAAAGACTAATCTCATGTGAGTTTACATTAACTCAACACTGTTAAAGTCTTCACAATTTTCTTCTTTCACTCAGATGTCCCTTGCATTTCATTTACCCATCATACATAACTTTTAAAAAACAAAGTGTGAGTTTGACCACTTTCATGTTCTATTTAACAGCTCACCCAGGATATTGCCATGCAGGTGCCAGGATATATTCGTGGGGCACTTACTGGCTCCTTCAAAACAATTTAAGAAACAGGCAGGTGGCTTCTATAGACCAATGAGTCAATACTCCTTTTCCTTTTGGGATTGCTGAACTCCCAGCAGAAGCTATTAACAATGAATATTTTTGCATCTCATTGAGCTGTAAATTGTAAACGCCTCCCCAAATCCCTACCACTCTCTCACATTTCCTTCCTCTCAGCATTATGTCTAAAAGATCCAACTAGTTAATGAGCTCCAAGTTTCTTTTACTTCCTAATAGAAAAAGGCAAACTCTGTGAACCTTATTAGTAACACTGTGCTTGCTAGAAAAAATAAAGCAGGGCAATTTTAATCCATAATCCACAGCTAAGTATGTCTAAGATGCTTAGCATTATGGCAATTAGTACTTACTCAAGATAATAGAATCTTTGTTTAGCTCCTCTGAACTTCTTTCCTTCCATCCTTCTAAGAAATGGCTTTGATGAATGACCAGGAGCCCTCAGCTCTGAGGGTTTATGAGTAGTAGGAAATGTAAGGGTTTCAGCCTCTTGCTATTGAAGAAAGAGATCTTGGAAGACTAAAAACATCAAGCACAAAGTCAAATATTTATGACTCAAATGCTGGTGCCAGCACCATCCTAACAATTCTCTTGATTCAGAGAAAATGACAATCCCCAATGGAATTCCCATTTCTCTTTGCTTACCAATGGCAGAAAGTGAAGAAGAACTAAAGAGACTCTTGATTCAGAGAAAATGACAATCCCCAGTGGAATTTCCATTTCTCTTTGCTTACCAATGGCAGAAAGTGAAGAACTAAAGAGCCTCTTGATGAAAGTGAAAGAGGAGAGTGAAAAAATTGGCTTAAAGCTCAACATTCAGCAAACGAAGATCATGGCATCCGGTCCCATCACTTCATGGGAAATAGATGGGGAAACAGTGGAAACAGAGGCAGACTTTATTTTTTGGGGCTCCAAAATCACTGCAGATGGTGACTGCAGCCATGAAATTAAAAGATGCTTACTCCTTGGAAGAAAAGTTATGACCAACCTAGACAGCTCATTAAAAAGCAGAGATATTACTTTGCCAACAAATGTCCATCTAGTCAAGGCTGTGGTTTTTCCAGTAGTCATATGTCGATGTGAGAGTTAGACTATAAAGAAAGCTGAGCGCCAAAGAATTAATGCTTTTGAACTGTGGTGTTGGAGAAGACTCTTGAGAGTCTCTTGGACTGTACAGAGATACAACTAGTCCATCCTAAAGGATATCAGTCCTGGATGTTCATTGGAGGGGCTGATGAAACTGAAACTCCAATACTTTGGCCACCTGATGCAGAGAGCTAACTCATTTGAAAAGACCCTGATGCTGGGAAAGATTGAGGGCAGGAGGAGAAGGGGATGACAGAAGATGAGATGGTTGGATGGCATCACCAACACAATGGACATGGGTTTGGGCAGACTCTGGGAGTTGGTGATAGACAGAGAGGCCTGGTGTACTGCAGTTCATGGGGTTGCAAAGAGTTGGGCACAACTGAGCGATTGAACTGAACTGAACTGAACTAATGGCAGGTAACAGGAGAAAAGAGCTGTAGAAGCTTTGGATTGCTTTGAACTTCTTGAGGTTAGTAAAAAATGAAAATAAAAACTCCTTTGGGAATATATAGGCTCAAATACTTAAAAAAAGTTATCTTTATTTTTGAACAGTTTTAAATTAACAAAATTATGGTAAAAATAGTACAGAGAATTCCCATTCGCCTCAAACCCATCTTCCCCTATTCTTAGTATCTTACATTAGAAGACTAATGTATTCTTCCCTAGCATAGACTTCCTTAGTGGCCCAAATGGTAAAGCCTCTATCTACAATGTGGGAGACCTGGGTTCAATCCCTGACTTGGGAAAATCCCCTGGAGAAGGAAATGGCAACCCACTCCAGTGCCCTTTCCTGGAAAATCCCATGGACAGAGGAGCCTGGTAGGCTACAGTCCACAGGGTTGCAAAGAGTCGGACATGACTGAGTGACTTGACTTCACTTCACTTACATTAGAATGGTGCATTTGTTATGATTAATGAATCAATATATTTATATTATTTTAACAAAAGCCCATACTTTATTCAGATTATCTTAACCTTCCACTAGTGTCCTTTTATTGTTCTAGGATCTATCCAGAATACAATATTACATTTAATTATTGTGTCTCTTTAGACACCTCTCGGCTGTGACAATTTCTTAGATTTTTCTGTTTTTGATGCTCTTTGATAGTTTTGAGGAGTACTGGTCAGATTTGTAGAATGTCCATCAACTGGGGTTTATTAGATGTTTTTCTTATAGTTAGACTGGGATTATAGGATTTGGGTAGGAAGACCACAAGAGGTAAAGTGCCATTCTCACCACATCATATTAAAAGTCTATACCATTAATGTGACTTGTCACTGTTGATGTTAACCTTGATGTTTGTTGGGTTTCTCCACTGTACAGTTACTCTTTTGTTTCTCCCTCTGCATACTGTACTCTTTGAAAGCAAATCACTGCATACTTGAGTTGAGGAGTTAAGCACCACCTCCTTTAAAGACAGTATCTATATAAAATATTTGGAATTGTTCTATATAGGAACTTTGTCTCTTTCCTCCCATGATTTATTCATTTATTTCTATCAGTGTGGACTCATGAATATTTATTTTATTCTTTGAGTTATAATCCAATACTACTTTATTTATTTTGTTGTTTAAGTTGCCCCAGCTTTGACCATTAATAATCCTTTCAGGCAGAAAATTCTTAAAAAGATGGGAATATCAGACCATCTCACCTGTCTCCTGAGAAACCTGTATGTAGGTCAAGAAGCAGCACCTAGAACCAGACATGGAACCATGGACTGGTTTAAAATTAGGAAAGGAGTACATCAAGGCTGTATATTGTCACTCTGCTTATTTAACTTATATGCAGAGTATATCATGAGAAATGCTGGACTGGAAGAAACACAAGCTGGAATCAAGATTGCCAGGAGAAATATCAATAACTTCAGATATGCAGATGACACCACCCTTATGGCAGAAAGTGAAGAGGAACTAAAGAGCCTCTTGATGAAGGCGAAAGAGGAGAGTGAAAAAGCTGGCTTAAAACGCAACATTCAAAAAATTAAGACCATGGCATCCAGTCCCATCACTTTTTGACAAATAGATGGGGAAACAACAGAAACAGTGACAAACTTTATTTTGAGGGGCTCCCAAATCACTGCAGATGGTGATTGCAGCCACGAAATTAAAAGATGCTTGCTCCTTGGAAAAGTTATGACCAAACTAGACAGCATATTGAAAAGCAGAGACATTACTTTGCCAACAAAGATCCATACAGTCAAAGCTATGTTTTTTTCCAGTAGTCATGTATCGATGTGAGAGTTGGACCACAAAGAAGGCTGAACACTGAAGAATTGATGCTTTTGAACTGTGTTGTTGGAGAAGATTCTTGAGAGTCCCTTGCGCAGCAAGGAGATCCAACCAGTCCATCCTAAAAGAAATCAGTGCTGAATATTCATTGGAAGGACTGATGCTGAAGCTGAAGCTCCAATACTTTGGTCACCTGATGTGAAGAGCTGACTTATTGGAAAAGACTCTGATATTGGGAAAGATTGAAGGCAGGAGCAGAAGTGGACGACAGAGATGAGATGGTTGGATGGCATCACTGACTCAATGGACATGAATTTAAGCAAGCTCTGGGAGATGGTGAAAGACAAGGAAGCCTGGTGTGCTGCAGTCCATGGGATCACAAGGAGTCGGAAAGGACTGAGTGACTGAACAACAACAGTCAGCTAGTTCCTGTATCCCTTGTCGTATGTCAACCACTGTGGTTTGTTTACGTGGTTGTATTTTCTTATTTTCAGGTACTATGAAATGCTTCAGGCTCATCTTATATATTTATTGCCCTCCTCCTCCTAAAATCTGCCATCTCTCCAAGGGGCCTTTTTTCCTTTTTTTGAAGAACAGTAGAAAAACCAAGATCTGAGTACTAGGTATTGGAATGTCATTGTTTCTAGGCCCTCTCAGCTGATGGAGCGAGAAGATATATGTGTGTATACAAACCATTGAAGTGAAGTGAAGTGAAGTGAAGTCACTCAGTCGTGTCCGACTCTTTGCGACCCCATGGACTATAGCCTATCAGGCTCCTCCGTCCATGGGATTTTCCAGGCAAAAGTACTGAAGTGAGTTGCCATTTCCTTCTCCAGGGGATCTTCCCTACCCAGGGATCGAACCTGGGTCTCTCACATTGCGGGCAGACGCTTTATCCTCTAAGCCATCAAGGAATTACAAACCATTATGTATATGTAAATCTACAAACATTCCTATATGTAGTTATCTATATATTGAGCTAGTCATGAACTCATACTGATTTCACCAATTCATTCTAACCTCTTCCTCTTGCTTATCTGTAATCTCTTATTCCAACAGTGAGAAACTTGGCACCCACTATCCATCATCCATTTACTTAGTTGTTTATTCCAGTATACATGTTTACATGTTTTTATAGCTGTTTAGCTTTTGCCTTTTTGACACTGTTCATGGAGTTTGTGGGGTTCTCAAGGCAAGAATACTGAAGTGGTTTGCCATTCCCTTCTCCAGTGGGCCACGTTTTGTCAGAACTCTCCACCATGACCTGTCCTTCTTGGGTGGCCCTTCACAGCATGCTCATAGCTTCATTGGGTTACACAAGATTGTGATCCATGTGATCATTAGTTTTCTGTGATTGTGTTTTTTGTTCTGGAGGTCATGGGATTGTAGTTTTTGGTTCTTCCATCTGCCCTTTAATTGGCGAGGATAAGAAGCTTATGCAAGCTTCCTGATGGGAGTGGCATGGCATCTGGTCCCATCACTTCATGGCAAATAGATGGGGAAAAAATGGAAACAGTAGCAGATTTTATATTCTTGGGCTCCAAAATCACTGTAGATGGTGACTGTAGCCATGAAATTAAAAGACATTTGCTCCTTGGAAGAAATGCTATGACAAACTAGACAGCATATTAAAAAGTAGAGACCACAAAAGTCCATATAGTCAAAGCTATGGTTTTTCCAGTAGTCATGTATGGATATAAGTGTTGGACCATAAAGAAGGCTAAGCACTGAAGAATTGATGTTTTTGAATTGTGGTGCTGGAGAAAACTCTTGAGAGTCTCTTGGACTGCAAGGAGATCAAACTTGTCAATCTTAAAGGAAATCAATCCTACATATTCATTGGAAGGACTGATGCTGAAGATGAAGCCCCAATATTTTGGCCATGTGATGCAAAGAACCAACTCACTGGAAAAGACCCTGATGCTGGAAACAATTGAGGGCAGGAGGAAAAGGGGACAACAGAGGATGAAATGGTTGGATGGCATCACCACTCAATGGACATGAGTTTGAGCAAGCTTGCAGGAATGTCTGATGTGTTGCAGTCTATGGGGTCACAAAAAGTTGGACATGACTTAGCCACTGAACAACAAGAGTAGCTGTTATGCCCATGGGGAAAGCTTTATCAACTAGAGTAGTCCTTAGGTAGAGTTCCTTTTGCTTTCAGCCTTACAACTTCACTCATTTCCAAAGTTACTTAGGTCAGTGCCTTATTCCCCCACCCCCTTCAGTGAGGTTGTTTTATACACATGTAATACAGTTAGACTGTTTTGTCACATTCTACATTCCACTCTGGAATCCTCCAATTTTCTAAATGATTTTTAAAACTTGCATACATTAAGGTTCACTCTTTGTATTTATTCTATGGGACTTGACAAATACTTAATGTCATATTCACCATTACATCATCACACAGAATAGACTTACTGAATGAAACAATCTCCTGTGCTTCACCTATACAACCGTCCTCCCTAACCCCAAACTTTAGCAACCACTGACCTGTTTACTGTCTTTGTAGCTTTTCTTTTTTCAAAACATCATATAATTGAAATCCCACAATGTGTAGTCTTTTCAGAGAGGCTTCTTTCATGTAGTAATTTGCACTTAAGATTCACCCATGTCTTTTTGTGGCTTGATAATTCATTTTATCACTGAATAAAATTTCATTATATAAATATTTGTTTGTTTATTCATCCACCTATTGAAAGATATCTCTGTTATTTCCAGGATTGGCAATGATGAATAAAGATTTTATAAGCATTTGCAGGCAAGTTTTTGTGTAACATGTTGTCAGTTATTTAGGTTAATAGTTATTAGATTGCTGATCATATGAGAATATTAGACTTAGTTTTGTAAGAAATTGCCAAATTGTCTTCCAAAGAGACTGCATCATTTTTTTTAAGTTTAAGCAATTTACATTTTTTAATCTCATTCAATACAAAGACACTAAGAGGTTTAGATGAAGAATTAAGAATAGACAAAGCAACTTCCCTAAAGTTACTAAAGCATAGTGTCTAAGAAAAGACATTCATTGACATAGGTAGTTTGAATCCAGAGTCCATGCTCTTAAATCTTTTACCTCACTGTGCAAGCTTTCTTTTTTTTTTTTAATTGATTTTTATTTTTTAGTTTGCTTTACAATACTGTATTCGTTTTGCTATACATTGACATGCATCAGCCACGAGTGTACATGAACTCCCAATCCCGACCCGCACCTCCCCCCTCCTGCCCCACACCTTCTCTCTGGATTATCCCCGTGCATCAGTCCCAAGCATCCTGCATCCTGCATCAAACCTAGACTGGCGATTCCTTTCACTTATGATATCATACATGTTACACTGCACTCTGCCAACTCATCCCACCCTCTCCCTCTCCCACAGAGTCCAAAAGGCCGTTTTATACATCTGTGTCTCTTTTGCTGTCTTGTGTACAGGTTTATCATTACCGTCACTCTAAATTCCATATATATGTGTAAGTATACTGTATTGGTGTTTTTTTCTTTCTGGCTTACTTCACTCTGTATAATCAGCTCCAGCGTCATCCACCTCATTAGAACTGATTCAAATGTATTCTTTTTAATAGCTGAGTAATACTCCATTGTGTATATGTACCACAGCTTTCTTATCCATTCATCTGCTGATGGACATCTAGGTTGCTTCCATGTCCTGGCTATTATAAACAGTGCCGCAATGAACATTGGGGTACACGTGTCTCTTTCAATTCTGGTTTCCTCGGTGTGTATGCCCAGCAGTGGGATCGCTGGATCATAAGGCAGTTCTATTTGCAATTTTTTAAGGAATCTCCACACTGTTCTCCATAGTGGCTGTACTAATTTGCATTCCCACCAACAGTGTAAGAGGGTTCCCTTTTCTCCACACCCTCTCCAGCATTTATTGCTTGTTGACTTTTGGATCGCAGCCATTCTGACTGGTGTGAAATGGTACCTCATTGTGGTTTTGATTTGCATTTCTCTGATAATGAGTGATGTTGAGCATCTTTTCATGTGTTTGTTAGCCATTCGTATGTCTTCTTTGGAGAAATGTCTATTTAGTTCTTTGGCCCATTTTTTGATTGGGTCATTTATTTTTCTGGAGTTGAGCTGCATAAGCTGCTTGTATATTTTTGAGATTAGTTGTTTGTCAGTTGCTTCATTTGCTATTATTTTCTCCCATTCAGAAGGCTGTCTTTTCACCTTGCTTATAGTTTCCTTTGTTGTGCAGAAGCTTTTAATTTTAATTAGATCCCATTTGTTTATTTTTGCTTTTATTTCCAGTATTCTGGGAGGTGGATCATAGAGGATCCTGCTGTGATTTATGTCAGAGAGTGTTTTGCCTATGTTCTCCTCTAAGAGTTTTATAGTTTCTTGTCTTACGTTTAGATCTTTAATCCATTTTGAGTTTATTTTTGTGTATGGTGTTAGAAAGTGATCTAATTTCATTCTTTTACAAGTGGTTGACCAGTTTTCCCAGCACCACTTGTTATAAAGATTGTCTTTAATCCACTGTATATTCTTGCCTCGTTTGTCGAAGATAAGCTGTCCATAGGTGTATGGATTTATCTCTGGGCTTTCTATTTTGTTCCATTGATCTATATTTCTGTCTTTGTGCCAGTACCATACTGTCTTGATGACTGTGGCTTTGTAGTAAAGCCTGAAATCAGGCAGGTTGATTCCTCCAGTTCCATGCATCATTTTGTATTTCCACTAGCAATGAATGAAAATTCCCATTGCTTTTCCATTCTGGTCATCAATTGGTATTGTCAGTTTTTCAGATTTTAGTCTTTCTAATAGGTGTGTAGTTGTATCCCAGTGTTGTTTTAATTCACAGCTCCCTAATGGCAAATGATGTTGAGCACTTTTTCATATGCTTATTTACCATCTGTATGTCCTCTTTGATGAAATGTCTATTCAGGTCTTTTGCCCATTTTTAATTTGGTTGTTTATTTTTTTATTGTTGAGTTCTAAGAGTTCCTAAACATTCTGGATAATAGTCCTTTATCAGTTATATGCTCTGAAAATATTTTCCCCACTCTGCAGCTTGTCTTTTCATTCTTTTAACATTGTCATTTGCAGAACATGAAATTGCTGATTGTCATTGTTCCCACAGTGAGTGTGGCTCTGGTGGGCTTTGGGAGCTCACACTCACCAGAGTTGGGGCTGACATCTGAGCTGATTATTAGCACTCCCAGAGTGGAGACAGGTCTGCGGGTGGTGCCAGCAGCAGCGGACTTTGTGGGCACTCATACCAAATTGTGGGCAGCATCACAGAATCCCACATCCCTGGTGGACAGCCCCTGGGGAGGAATATGCAGTGGTTCTTTTCCCAGTGAGAATGTTCCAGTTCCACCTACTACACATTGCAGCTTAGAACCAGATCTGGGGGCTTCTCCTCCACTGTGGAGCAGACCCTGCCCCCAACAGGGCTGTGACAGCCACAGAGCAAAAGGGAAGTCCTGCCCAATATCCTGTGCATGCTCTGGTCACCACAACACGAAACACACCCCTCATCAAGGGGACAATGGCTGACACAACCTGTAGAAAGACACAGCAAGTATGCACATAAAAAAATAACCCTCACACCAAAAATATTGGACTCAGGTAGTTTACACAGAGATACTGTCACATAAAATCTGTCCTTCAAGACTGATCATCTGGAGAAGGAAATGACAACCCACTCCAGTGTTCTTGCCTGGAGAATCCCAGGAACGGGGGAGCCTGGTGGGCTGCCGTCTATGGGGTCACACAGAATTGGACACGACTAAAGCAACTTAGCAGCATGACTGATCATAGAGTCAAAGAAATTTAAGGAAAGTGAAGAAACAGAGAAACTACTTCTAATTAAAAGAACAAGAGGAATCTCCTGAAAGAACAATGAAACAGATCTCTCCAGTATACCACACTCAAAAGGAAGTTAAGGAATTAAGACTAAAGGAACTAATGAAACTTAATTCCTCTTGAAGGGATTAAGAAAGATTATCAATAAAAATGCAGATCACTGGAACAAGGAACTAGAAACTACAAAGAGGAACCAATCAAAATTAGACAACTCAATTGCCAGATAAAAAACCAGCAAAAGGCGATGAATAGCAGACTAAATAATGAAGAAGAATGAACAAGTGATCTGTAATGGAAATCACCCAATCAGAATAGCAGACAGAAAGACAAATGAAAAAAAATGAAATCACCATATGAGATCTATGGAATAATATAAAGCAGGCCAACTTACACATAACAGGGACTCCAAAGGACAAGAAAGAGAAAAGTGGATCCAGTCTTCCAATCCATGAACATGAGTTATTTTTCCATTTATTTGGATCTTTACCCCTCAAGTACTTGCCTTTTAAATGCTATTATAAATGGTAGTTATTTAACATTTCAAATTCCATTTATTCTATTTATTTATTGTTGGCATATAGAAAGCAATTGACCTTTGTGTATTGCATCCTTGTCACTTACTAGCTCTGGAAGAATTTTTGTTGATTCTTTGTGATTTTCTGTGAATCATGCTGTCTGTAAGTAGAGAGTTTTATTTCTTTGTTTCTAGTCTGTATATCTTTTCTTTTCTCATCTAATAGTATTAACTAAAACTGTACTGAATAGTTAGAGAGGACACACTTGCCTTGTTATTGATATTAGGAGAAAGTGCCATTTTTTTCCACCATTAACTATGATATTGGCTATAGGGTTTTGGCAGATTTTTTAAAAATCTATTTAAGGAAGTTCCCCTCTATTCCTAGTTTGCTGAGAGGTTTTTTTTTTTTTTTTTTTTTTTTCAGTTGTGAATTGGTATTGAACTTTGTCAAATGTTTTTTCTAAATCAATTGATATGATTATGTGTTTTTTTCTCTTTAGACTATTGTCCTGGATTACACTGATTGTATTTTGAATGTTGAACTAGTCTTGAATACCTCTCATAAATCTCACTTGATTATGGTATATAATTCTTTATAGACTTTATTGTATTTCATTTGTTAATATTTTGTTAAGGATATTTATTTCTATGCCCATGAGAAATATTGGTGTAAATTTTCTTTCTTGTAATGTCTTTATCTGGTTTTGTTATTAGCCTCATAATGGTCTCATACAATGTGTTAGGAAGTGTTTGCTCTTTTCCGTTTTTTTAGAAGAGATTATGGAGAACTGGTATTTAAAGGCAATGCCAAAGAATGCTCAAACTACCGCACAACTGCACTTACATTTCTTGTCTTACGTTTAGATCTTTAATCCATTTTGAGTTTATTTTTGTGTATGGTGTTAGAAAGTGATCTAATTTCATTCTTTTACAAGTGGTTGACCAGTTTTCCCAGCACCACTTGTTAAAAAGATTGTCTTTAATCCACTGTATATTCTTGCCTCCTTTGTCGAAGATAAGCTGTCCATAGGTGTGTGGATTTATCTCTGGGCTTTCTATTTTGTTCCATTGATCTATATTTCTGTCTTTGTGCCAGTACCATACTGTCTTGATGACTGTGGCTGGATTTGATGTTGAAGATAGAATCTTCAATATACTAATTGAAATATCAATGCAAAATTCAATTTCCTATGGAGCATACTGATAGTTGAACATATTAAAATGCTGATCAACAACTTGAATAAAATCAATTATATAAAGTAATAAAGATAACTCCTCATAGGTCTTATAATCTCTGTATTATTTTATGAAGGATACATCATGTTTGAAGAAATTCGATAAACTGACCCCAAATATATGGGTGATAGGCATGAGATATAAGTTTTCTTCTATTTATTTTTCTTTCTACTTAGTATGAAGCCAGTGCTCAAAAGAAAAACATAATTACACAGAAAAAGAAAATGAAGTCAATAACATTAAAACACACAGAAGCCCATTTTGAAAAAATGTCTATAGATTTTTATATATTTAATTGAAAGAAATATCAAGTTACTAAAAAAGTAAGAGTATGTGAAACTTTTTGGTAAATTAACTTGTTAATTTTCTCTTGTCATATGCTTGTTTGGTTTTACTTAGGAGAGAGTAGAATTTTCCACTCTTCAGTTCAGTTCAGTTCACTTCAATTGCTCAGTTGTGTCCGATTCTTTGCAACCTCAAGGACTGCATTTGGCTTCCCTGTCCATCACCAACTCCCAGAGCTTACTCAAACTCATGTCTGTCAAGTTGGTGATGCCATCTCATCCTCTGTTGGCCCCTTCTCCTCCTGCCTTCAATCTTTCTCAGCATCAGGGTCTTTTCAAATGAGTCACTCTTCTCAGTAGGTGGCCAAAGTATTGGAGTTTCAGCTTCACATCAGTCCTTCCAATGAATACTCAGGACTGATTTCCTTTAGGATGGACTGGTTGGATCTCCTTGCAGTCCAAAGAACTCGCAAGAGTCTTCTCCAACACCACAATTCAAAAGCATCAATTCTTTGCTGCTCAGCTTTCTTTATAGTCCAACTCTCACATCCATACATGACCACTGGAAAAACCACTGCTTTGACCAGACAGACCTTTGTTGGCAAAGTAAAGTCTCTGCTTTTTAATATGCTGCTAGGTTGGTCATAGCTTTTCTTCCAAGGAGCAAGCATCTTTTAATTTCATGGCTTCAGTCACCGTCTGAAGTGATTTCAGAGCCCCCCAAAAATAGTCTCTCACTGTTTCCATTGTTTCTCCATCTATTTACCATGAAAAGTTATGGGACCAGATACCATGACTCTTAGTTTTCTGAATGTTGAGTTTAAACCAATTTTTTCACTTGCCTATTTCACTTTCATCAAGAGGCTCTTTAATGTTTCTTCACTTTCTGCCATAAGGCTGGTGTCACCTGCATATTTGAGGTTATTGATATTTCTTCCACTTTTTAGAGTCAATAAAATGTGGAGTTTAGTACTCTGAAAGTTAGGCCATGTTTCTTTCCTGCGACTAGGTACACACTGTAGATCAGAACAAGAAGAGGATACTATATACACCTCTTTACATCCCCCACTCCAATAAATACAAAAAAAAGGGACATATTCTCACATTTTACAGTACTTTTCCTTAAAAAGCAGCTAATAAATATTACTAAAGAAAACTGCTATTCTTTTTGTACTAATATAATACTAACCACAAAGTAACAATGTGATGAGATATTTGTTCCAGAAAAACATAATTAACTCTCATTGTATTGAGACTGGGCCACATATTTTTAGATACAGAATCAAATATCTCCAATCATCTATTTTCTTTGCTGGAGAAGGAACAAAACAAGCATTATAATATATATTATAAATATAAGCAAGGGAATGTCTAACTCTGTATGTAAAATCAATTTCCCACAAGAGGTCAAATTGGAACTAGGAAAAAGAAGTTCCTTAATTTTTATATGAATTTTTTTTCCAGACCAAACAACAACAAAAGATGTATAAATGTATGTACATATATTCAACAGTTTATGTGATTATAAAAGAAGAAAATATTTATTATCAGCCTCAACTATCTAAACTTAAAGACTTCCCCAAGATTCCCTTCTCCCTAATGAACAAAGTGAAGCTAGTTTCTCTTGCTGTAAATTTTCAAAAACATTTTAGAGATTTATTCACTCTGACTTATATTAATACTTTCCCCATGTTTTAAATTCATTAGTGCTGATTCATGTTTCTAAAACAGATACATGCTTGTTGAATGTGATACAATGAATGTCATATCTCTATTTCTAAACATTACAAAAGATATGAGAAAATAATTTATCTTAAAAATAATTCTTAGTGTATTTAAAATTAATAACCAGTGCATGCCAGATAGGTTGTAGAGATTTTATTATGTGCTAAAATAGCTTATTTAAAAAGAGTTAACAAGGAATGTTGCCATGTCTGTGACTATAAAATTATGAAATAACTATCAAAGGTTTCAGGAAAAGACACATATATTTAACATCAAGTGTAAAATCCATGGGCATACACTCCTATGTCAAAATATTCTCATTTGGCCAACTTCAAATAGGAATAAAGTGACATTGAATTTACTGTCTTCCTATACTCCTTACACATATTATTTCTTATTTTCTCACCAGTATATAGAAACAGTGTATTAACCTATCTATTGCTGCATAACAAATTATCAAAGAACTGTTTAACTTAAAATAACATAAACTTATTATCTCACAGTTCCTATATATCACCTTAGCTGAGTCATCTCATTCAGAGTCTCTTACAATAAGGCAATCAAGATAATGGCTGGGGCTCCAGTTACCTTAAGGTTCATCTGAGGGAGGATCCACTCCAGAGCTCACTCACCAGTTGTTGGCAGGAGTTAATTCCTCACAAGTTGGTTGACTGAGGTCAGTTCATCACTGGCTGTTCACCAGAGTGAGTGAGTGAGTGAAAGTCACTTAGTCGTGTCCTACTCCTTGCAACCCCATGGACTATATAGTCCATGGAATTCTCCAGGCCAGAATACTGGAGTGGGTAGCCTTTCCCTTCCCCAGGGAATCTTCCCAACCCAGGAATCAAACCCATATCTCCTGTATTGCAGGCAGATTTTTTACCAGCTTAGCCACAAGGGTTGGCTAGAGGTGAAGGTGAAGTCGCTCAGTCGTGTCCGACTCTTTGTGATCCATGGACTGAAGCCCACCAGCCTCCTCAGTCCATGGAATTTTCCAGGCAAGAGTACTGGAGTGGGTTGCCATTTCCTTCTCCAGAGGATCTTCCCAACCCAGGGATCGAACCCAGGTCTCCCGCACTGCGGGCAGATGCTTTAACCTCTGAGCCACCAGGGAAGCCCCTAGAAGTCTCAATCAATTCTTTGCTATTTAACTCTCTCTATAATTCAGCTTACACACACCAGGTGGCGTCCATTTGAGCAAGTAAGTGAGAAGGCAAGAGAAAGTGAATGAGACAGAAGTCACAGTCTTTTTGTCATCTAATCTCAGATGTGATATTGAATTCCTTTTGCTCTATTCTATGCATCAGTAGTGGGACACTAGACTCAGTATACATTGGAGTGGAGGGGATTACATGAAGGTGTAAACGCTTGGAAGTGAAGTCTGCCTCACTGTTTAATCCATCGACTCTTGTTGTTCAGTTGTTCAGTCATGTCCAACCCTTGCGACCCCATGGACTAGAGTATGCCAGGCTTCCCTGTCCATCATCAACTCCCAGAGCTTGCTCAAACTTATGTCCATTGAGTTGGTGATGCCATCCAACCACTTCATCCTCTGCTGCCCCATCCCCTTCTCCTATTGCCTTCTATCTTTCCCAGCATCAGGGTCTTTTCCAGTGAGTCGGCTCTTCACATAAGGTGGCCAACATGTTGGAGCTTCAGCATCAGTCCTTCTAATGAATATTCAGGGTTGATTTCCTTTAGGATTGACTGGCTTGATCTACTTGCAGTCCAAAGGACTCTCAAGAGTCTTCTCCAACACCACAGTTCAAAAGTATCAATTCTTTGGCACTCAGTCTTCTTTATGGTAGAGTCTAGTTAGCACTTATATATCTACCAAATAGCTACATGAATTTTTCTTACTATAAAACATTTCAGAAAAAAATAAGAGTTAAAATAACCACTTCATCCTCTGCTGCCCCATCCCCTTCTCCTATTGCCTTCTATCTTTCCCAGCATCAGGGTCTTTTCCAGTGAGTCGGCTCTTCACATAAGGTGGCCAACATGTTGGAGCTTCAGCATCAGTCCTTCTAATGAATATTCAGGGTTGATTTCCTTTAGGATTGACTGGCTTGATCTACTTGCAGTCCAAAGGACTCTCAAGAGTCTTCTCCAACACCACAGTTCAAAAGTATCAATTCTTTGGCACTCAGTCTTCTTTATGGTAGAGTCTAGTTAGCACTTATATATCTACCAAATAGCTACATGAATTTTTCTTACTATAAAACATTTCAGAAAAAAATAAGAGTTAAAATAACACAAAAATGATTTTTATAGTGAGTAATAACTTCCTATTTCTTAAACCAACTGAATTGGTTCTAAGTAGCATTAACCTTTGCTTTACTCACTTATCTAGTGAAGAATTCAATATATCTAATTATCACTATTCATCACCTGTCTTGACTTGCTGATTTGTCAAGATGACTATAAGCTGTTCACAAAGAAATACATTTTTTTGTAGGTAACCACAGATATTCTGGTTTAATATTACCATCATATTTTTACATGAAAATATTGTTGGCCATCACTTTAATTCAGTGCTTCCTGTGTTAGCAGCTTGCTGGTAGTGACAAACACTGATGAATGGAGATGTATATCCTCAGTTTCAAAAGCTCTGCACATGTACATATATACACACACACACACTTTTATATATATGAACATGCTATGCTAACTTTTAAATACAGATATTCCTAAAAGCATAAGCTTGTGTCTGAAAGACTATTGTTCATATGAAGTAATGCATTTATTGTTTTCTACTTAAACAGAATTTTCCTCAGGATTTAAAACAAAATGCTATTACCAGTTTCATTGTGTGCTCTATTTTTCCTGAAAATAAGACTAAAAATTAAGAATATATATGGATCAGTTGTCCTTGAAAAAGAGAAACTATCGGCTAATCTTTGCAATTAGAACTAATTGAAAACTAAGAACCTAGACATTAAAATTACTCTTTGCAATGTTTAACTAGAATATCTTTGAAAACTAAGAAACTAGATGTTGAAATTACTCTTTGAACCATCACAAACGTAATCTGCTATAAAGAACTTAGTAATAATTTGGTATCCTTGAGGGGGAGAAATGGTGAATAACAACAGAGGAAGGAGAATAATTTTAAATGCCCTTTCTCAGTAATCAATATAATCAATTTTTTTACATGCTTTCACTTAAATGGAAGAGGGGCCAAATTAAAAAAAATGTTATCTGCCATTCATATCTCTAAAAATCCTGGTGTTTACATTTTTAATTCTAATATGCATAATTGCATGCTATTTTCTCTTAGTTGCATGTAAAATAACTAGCATGTAGCCCCTGGTCTTCCAGTTCCTGATTTGCATCCATAAAATTTTGCCGGTAACACTATGAGAACTGAGACAAAATGTTCAAATAACTGTTGTTAGTGCTAATAACATAAACAAACTTGATTTTAAAATACCAAAATGTATATTTTATAGCTCTTTAAAGTTAGAATTTGCTTTTGTTTACACACAGAAGCTATTCAATGTCTCCTTTATAATGGGATGAACAGCATCCTCCCAAAAGAATTGTCCAAGTCTTAAACTATTGTACCTGTGAACATGACCTTTTGTGTAAATAAGGTAGGTGGATACATAACTGTTAAGGATCTTGAGATAGTATCTTCTTGGATTTGGGATGGGCCTTAATCCAATGACTGGTATGCTTATTAAGAGAAAGGAGTGGAATATTTGGGACACAAGAGAGGGAGGGCGCATGAAGACAGAAGGAGAGATTGGATGTCACCTGTATGCCATGGATTGCCTGCAGCCACCCAAAACTGACAGGGAGAAAAGGACTGAACTACTCTTTAGATCCTTCAGAAGGTACCAACCCTGACCACATTTTTATGTATCTAGCCTCTAGAACTGTGAGAAAATAAATTTCTAATGTTTTAGTCAACCAAGTTTGCAGTAATCTGTTATGGCACCCATAGGAGAGCAACACAACCTCACTTAACATACATTCTAAAACAGAGATTCTTATTTACCCAAGATGAAAGTCAACTAACTGAACTTACAAAATTCAGTTAGTTGGCTTAGAGAAGAGTGAAATATTCTTTCAATATATGCTGAATTTCTATTTCTCTTGATACACTATAGAGCACTATCAGTTCAGTTCAGTCACTCAGTCGTGTCCGACTCTTTGCGACCCCATGAATCGCAGCACGCCAGGCCTCCCTGTCCATCACCAACTCCCAGAGTTCACTCAGACTCACGTTCATTGAGTCCGTGATGCCATCCAGCCATCTCATCCTCTGTCATCCCCTTCTCCTCCTGCCCCCANGCGTTTCTCATGATGTACTCTGCATATAAGTTAAATAAGCAAGGTGACAATATACAGCCTTGACGTACTCCTTTTCCTATTTGGAACCAGTCTGTTGTTCCATGTCCAGTTCTAACTATTGCTTCCTGACCTGCATACAGGTTTCTCAAGAGGCAGGTCAGGTGGTCTGGTATTCCCACCTCTTTCAGAATTTTCCACAGTTTATTGTGATCCACACAGTCAAAGGCCTTGGCATAGTCAATAAAGCAAAAATAGATGTTTTTCTGGAACTCTCTTGCTTTTTCCATGATCCAGGGGATGTTGGCAATTTGATCTCTGGTTCCTCTGCCTTTTCTAAAACCAGCTTGAACATCAGGGAGTTCACGGTTCACGTATTGCTGAAGTATAGTCTTCTTCAAAGCAATTATCATTAAATTTGAGCTGCTTTTTGGAAACATTTCCTCAGACAAGGGAAACAGAAACAAAAATAAATAAATGGGTCTACATAAAATTTTTCACACAGCAAAATGAAAAACCTGCCTACTGAACAGGAAGAGGTATTTGCAAACAACATGTCTGATAAGGGGTTAATATACAACATATACAAAGAACTCTTGTAACTCCACATAAAAAAACACAAAGAAAAAACTTGATTTAAAAATTGGGCAGAGGACCTGAATAGATATTTTCCCAAGGAAAACAGAGAGAGGAACAAGAGGTACATGAAAAAATGTTTAACATCACTAATTAGAGAAATGTAAATCAAAACTACAATGAGACATCACTTCATATCTGTCAGAATGGCTATTACTGAAGAGATAAATAACAAGTGCTGGCAAGGATGTGGAGAAAAGGGAACTCTTCCCATTTTTGGTGGAAATGTAAATTGGTGCTGCCATTACAGAAAACAGTATGAATACTCCTCAAAAATTAAAACTAGAACTATCACATGATCCAGCAATTTCAATCCTGGGTATTTATCTGAAGAAAATTAAATCACTAATTAAGAAAGATATATGCACCCCAAGCACACTGCAACTCTTTTTATACAAGTGAAGATATGGAAGCAACCTAAGAGTCCATCTCTAGATGAATGGATAAAAATGATGTGATATTATACACATAATACATGGAAATGTAAATTGGTGCTGCCATTACAGAAAACAGTATGAATACTCCTCAAAAATTAAAACTAGAACTATCACATGATCCAGCAATTTCAATCCTGGGTATTTATCTGAAGAAAATTAAATCACTAATTAAGAAAAATATATGCACCCCAAGCACACTGCAACTCTTTTTATACAAGTGAAGATATGGAAGCAACCTAAGAGTCCATCTCTAGATGAATGGATAAAAATGATGTGATATTATACACATAATACACACACACACAGGAATGTTGCTCAGCCAGAAAATAAAAAAAATGAAACCATGCCACCTGTGACAATATGGATGGACACAGAAAATGTTATGCTAAGTGAACTAAGTCAGACAAAGACAAATATTGTGTGATTTCAAGTATTTGTGAAATCCCAGATACAAAACAAATGAAGAAACACAACAGAACTTTGCGTAAAGTTTAAAAAAAAAGAGTCAGACTAAAAGTAAATAAATGTTGGGACCATATCAACCAACATTTTAGGTATGTTTTCTTTTTTAATAAGAATGAAAAATAAAAGAAGGTAAGCTAATTTTTAATTGATTTTCATTTTTTAGTTTGTTTTGCTTTACAATACTGTATTCGTTTTGCTATACATTGACATGAATCAGCCACGAGTGTACAGGAACTCCCAATCCCGACCCCCACCTCCCCCTCCCCTCCACACCTTGTCTCTGGATTATCCCTGTGCATCAGTCCCAAGCATCCTGCATCCTGCATCGAACCTAGACCAGCGATTTGTTTCACTTATGATATCATACATGTTATACTGCCACTCTCCCAAATCATCCCACCCTCTCCCTCTCCTACAGAGTCCAAAAGGCTGTTCTATACATCTGTGTCTCTTTTGCTGTCTCGCATACAGGTTTATCATTACCATCTTTCTAAATTCTATATATATGTGTAAGTATACTGTATTGGCGTTTTCTTTCTGGCTTACTTCACTCTGTATAATCGGCTCCAGCTTCATCCATCTCATTAGAACTGATTCAAATGTATTCTTTTTAATGGCTGAGTAATACTCCATTGTGTATATGTACCACAGCTTTCTTATCCATTCATCTGCTGATGGACATCTAGGTTGCTTCCATGTCCTGGCTATTATAAATAGTGTTGCGATGAACATTGGGGTACACGTGTTTCTTTCAATTCTGGTTTTCTCGGTGTGTATGCCCAGCGGTGGGACAGCCGGATCCTCTATGAATCACCTTCCAGAATACTGGAAATAAAAGCAAAAATAAACAAATGGGATCTAATTAAAATTAAAAGCTTCTGCACAACAAAGGAAGCTATAAGCAAGGTGAAAAGACAGCCTTCTGAATGGGAGAAAATAATAGCAAATAAAGCAACTGACAAACAACTAATCTCAAAAATATACAAGCAGCTTATGCAGCTCAATTCCAGAAAAATAAATGACCCAATCAAAAAATGGGCCAAAGAACTAAATAGACATTTCTCCAAAGAAGACATATGGATGGCTAACAAACACATGAAAAGATGCTCAACATCACTCATTATCAGAGATATGCAAATCAAAACCACAATGAGGTACCATTTCACACCAGTCAGAATGGCTGCAATCCAAAAGTCAACAAGCAATAAATGCTGGAGAGGGTGTGGAGAAAAGGGAACCCTCTTACATTGTTGGTGGGAATGCAAATTAGTACAGCCACTATGGAGAACAGTGTGGGGATTCCTTAAAAGATTGCAAATAGAAGGTAAGCTAATTTTAAAGGCAGAGAAGGCAATGGCACCCCACTCCAGTACTCTAGCCTGGAGAATCTCATGGATGGAGGAGCCTGGTAGGCTGCAGTCCGTGGGGTCGCTAAGAGTCAGACACGACTGAGCGACTTCACTTTCACTTTTCACTTTCATGCATTGGACAAGGAAATGGCAACCCACTCCAGTGTTCTTGCCTGGAGAATCCCAGGGATGGGGGAGCCTGGTGGGCTGCCGTCTCTGGGGTTGCACAGAGTTGGACACGACCGATGCGACTTAGCAGCAGCAATTTTAAAGGAGTTGTGTTAACTAGTAAAATTTTAACAAAATGAGTAATAGTATAGGGAAACAATTTGATTACCAGTCTTTTCCTTTGAGAGGAAACATAAAGCAATGATGTATCTTGTCATCATTCTTTGATTTGATGACCTATTTGTGACTGTTCTGTAAATTGAAGGAGGATTAGAGAGAAGTTTTTGTAACAAGTCTTTCTAAGGATTCTTCTCTCTCATGCAGAGACCTGAAAATGTCACACTGTAACTTGTCAGAGTTGCCAAATAAGTGTTTTTTTCGAGTGAGGAAGTTTGTTACGAATAGATACTAATGTTATACTCAGGAAATTCTGTTCTATAAAGACATAAATTTCCTTTTATTTAAAATGAGTATTTTCTTCTAATTTGATGGTTATATTTTTGATGGTTTGCCTGTTTGTTTTTACATTTGAATTCTTAAAAACAAGATAAAAGTTGTGAAACTGTCATAGGTGGTTCTGAACTAATGTTTTTCAGACTAATTGTGTTTTAACACAAGTGAGGACTTTAGTTTTAAAACGGTAATGATTTCAACAATCTAATGGCGACTCTTATGTTTATACTCTGTAAAATCTCCTAATCTGGAATGTGGATTAGATCTGTGATTTGCTTGTTACTGATAAAACATGGGAAAGGTGCCGAAATTCCTATGATTATATTCACATGTGTTTATATATATATATATATAATAAAAGTTGTGAAACTGTCATAGGTGGTTCTGAACTAATGTTTTTCAGACTAATTGTGTTTTAACACAAGTGAGGACTTTAGTTTTAAAACGGTAATGATTTCAACAATCTAATGGCGACTCCTATGTTTATACTCTGTAAAATCTCCTAATCTGGAATGTGGATTAGATCTGTGATTTGCTTGTTACTGATAAAACATGGGAAAGGTGCCGAAATTCCTATGATTATATTCACATGTGTTTATATATATATATATATATAATACACATAAATATATTATATACATATATGCATATGTCGATATAAATCTGTATCCACATTGATACTAATTTTTTTTATGCCACTGCTATTGTTCAGTTGCTAAGCTGTGTACCATTCTCTGTGACCACACACACTATAACACAACAGGTCCCTCTGTCCTCCACTACCTCAAGGAGTTTGCTCAAATTCATGTGCACTGAGTCAATAATGATTCTAACTATCTCATCCTCTGCTGCCGTCTTCTACTTTTGCTTTCAATCTTTCCCAGTTTCAGGATCTTTTCCAAGGAGTCAGTTCGTCATCTCAGGTGGCCAAAGAATTGGAGCTGCAGCATCAGTCCTTCCAATGAATATTCCAGGTTGATTTCCTTTGGGATTGACTGTTTTGAGCTCCTTGCTGTCCAAGGGATACTCAAGAGTCTTCTCCAGTGCCATAGCTCAAAAGCATCAAATCTTCAACACTCAGCTTTCTTTACAGTCCAACTCTCACACCCTGACCTGACTACTGGAAAAACCATAGTTTTGACTATACATGGACCTTTGTTGACAAAGTGATGTTTGCTTTTTAATATGCTGTCTAGGTTTGTCACAGCTTTTCTTTCAAGGAGTAAGCATCTTTTAATTTCATGGTTGCAGTCACCATCTGCAGTGATTTTGGAGCACAAGAAAAGAAAATCTGTTCTATTTGCCATGGGGTGATGGGTCTGGATGCCATGGTCTGAGTTTTTATTTTTAATATTGAGCTTCAAGCCTGTTTTTTCACTCCCCTCTTTCACCTTCGTGAGGCTTTTTAGTTCTTCTTCACATTCTGCTCTTAGAGTGGTATCATCTGCATATCTGAGTTTGTTGATATTTCTCCCTGCAGTATTGTTTCCAGGTTGTGATTCTTTCAGCCCAGCATTTCAAATGATGTACTCCACATATAAGTTAAATAAGCAAGGTGACAATATACAGCTTTGTAGTACTCCTTTCCCAATTTTGAACCAATCATTCTATGTCTAGTTCTAAATGTATATATTATATACCAGTATATATATATATATATATCTTTATATTCCCTATATGAAAATACACATACACACATATTTATGAACATATTTATTATGCAAGCATGTACTTCTCTATAAAAATATGTAAGCATGTATTTGTAAACAAGCCCATCAAGAAGATGGCTTTTTATTCCTGGTTTTGATGGAATAAGCTACCATCTTAAAATAATACTTATGAGAGGGCCTGTGTCCAGAAAATAAAAGCAATCTATAGGATCTGCAAGCAGTTCCAGGTCAAACACCATCAAGAAAGTGAGGACTTTAGTTTCATAACTGTAATGCCTTCAGCAATCTGTGAGAGTCTGGAAGTGAATTTTTCTCTAGTCCAGGCTCTGATGAGAATGTGGTCCTGGTGAGTACCTGGATTTCAGATTATCCTTGACCCATGAAAACTGAGACAGTAAGCATGTATGGTTAACAGAGAATGACAGACGTTTCTATTTTATTCTGTTAGTCTGGCAAGTTTAACATACTCTCTACAGAGAGGCACGAGGCCTTTTTTTCTGACTCTGTTAAGTTTTTCTTTATTTTTTGCATTTGGCCCAGTATTTAGGGTTTGACAACCCCTGAGAGGTCCTCCTGCCCATGCATTCTTCCTCCTTGGATTTGTAGTCAAACCCCATAAGCAATGAAACACTTTCCCAAGTACCAACTGATGGATGATGTGATGTGGTATTGGGCTTCCCTGGTGGCACTAGTGGTAAAGAACCTGCCTGCCAACGCAGGTAGATGTAAAGAGACATGTATTCGATCCTTGGGTCAGGAAGATAACTTGGAGGAGAGCATGGCAACCCACTCCAGGATTCTTCTCTGGAGAATCCCTTGGAGAGAAGAGCCTGGTGGGCTACAATCCATAGGGTCACAAAGAGTACGTCACAACTGAAGTGATTTAGCAGCAGCAGCAGTAAAATGGTATAATGTATATTTTGCATATTCCAAATGTGACCCATAGTATTTACTGGGTTTTATAAAAAGTCTAAACCATTTTTCTTGGCTATAATTTTCTCTTTTTACATTTGATTCTTGAATCCACAGAAATCATTTTAAATTCAAACTTTAAGTAAATGAGGAGAATGAAGAAAACTGGCTGAGAGTATAATTCCTGAAATCAGACAGCTATGGCTTGCTGACTTCAAATACTTTCTCTGCTATTTACTGGCTCTAAGACTCTGGACATGCAAGTCAGTCTCTTGGAGGTCAGTTCCCATTCTCTCAAACGACCATCATGAGTGTTTCCTCATATAACAGATGAAATGAATGAGGTGATATATATTTTAGCACCTATCAAAACACTTGAAATATAATTTGTTCTTAATAAATAAATTTGCTAATCTATTTATTGGGCTTTCCAAGTGGCTCAGTGGTAAAGAATTCACCTGCCAAGCAGGAGATACAAGAGACTCTGGTTCAGTCTTTGGGTTGGGACAATCCCCTGAAAAGGAAATGGCAACCCACTCCAGTATTCTTGCCTGGGAAATCTCATGGATAGAGGAGCTTGGGGGACTACAAGCCATGGGGTCACAAAAAGTCAGACACAGCTGAGCATGAAGATGCAAGAATCTACTTACTATTATTAATATAACTATTAATACAAGAAGGCATTTTTAATACTGATATCATTCCTAACCTTGGGTACTTTGTCTCCCAGGGGACATTTGGCCAAGTCTAAAAAGAAACTTGGTTGTCATGACCAGGTTGATGGGTAAGGAAATTCTACTGGCATCTACCGGGTAGAGGACAGGAATGATGTTAAATATCTTACAATGTCTGTGACAGTCTTCCACGAGGAAAAGACATCCATCCCAAAATGAGACCAAAGCTGAAGCTGAGAAATTCCACCAAAATTCTGTTTGTTTATAGACCTTCCTTCTCCAGCATTGATGGTTTTCATTTAAAATCATTTTATTTTTTCTTTATGTGCTTTAACGTCTTGCTTATATGTCTGCAAGTTAACTGACTTAGAGTAAAACAAATGCCAATATTATGCAAAATATCAGGTATAGGAAAAAACAAACAACTGAACATACAACTTCTGATTCTGTGATGATTACACTCTTTTCTTACAAAGTATATTACTCATTATTAACCGAATCATGATGCGTTTGACACTTATTAAGATATATTCATCTAGAAAGCCATATTAAATAGCAGTCATCATTTGTAAGTTATTTAGGTGTCTATGCAACTATACTTTTGCATGAGTGATGCCATCCAGCCATCTCATCCTCTGCATCCCCTTCTCCTCCTGTTCTCAATCTTTCCCAGCATGAGTCTTTTCCAATGAGTCAGCTGTTCACATCAGGTGACCAAAGTATTAATTGAAACCAAAAAAAAAGTCATGCTTAAATAAAACAAGTGGAATCAGCTTATTATTGCATTTAAGTTTTTTCAACAATGACAAGTTGAATCATTGCAGGCTTTAACAGTGTCTTTAGTCAGTACAATTAATCATCATTAGTGCATACTTCATAATGATCAATCATACTCAATTTTATGATTAGAATTGATCACCAAAGAATGTATTAGTAATCAACCACAAATTTAAGAAAATAAGCTTTTTTGCTCCCATTTTTAAGTCACTGAAATCTTCCATTAGTAGCAACTATTTGAATATTTTGGGTATTTTTGAGTTTGAATTAATGTTGATTGACAAAAGCAGTTATATTTAAACATAGTATCTGCAAATTAAACAGATGTCCTAAGCTAATTTGTGTAATGACATGAAATTTTTAGCCTTTTTTATTATTTAGCCTCTATTCTTTAAATAGAATATACATATATATATACACACACACATACAACTTATGCACATATATAAACACATACATTATATACTTTAAATATATATATACATATATATATTTTTCCCCAACAGGTTTACTCAAATGCCACTTTCTCAGTGGCATTTGATAAGTTTCTTTAAAACAGTTTCCCCATATACATTTTCCCTTATTTTTCTCCCCTGTTGTATTTTACTCCATGACATGAATGATTATCTAATTATTCCCTCAGTGTTTGTGGGGTATTGGTTCCAGGAACCCCTGCAGATACCAAAATCTGCCAATGCTCAAGTCTTTTATATAAAATGGCATAGTACAGTCAGTCCCCCATATGCACAAGCAAAACCTGTGGATTTAAAGAAGACCATATTTTACTGCTTTATTTTTAATATGAGAGAAGGAAATGGCAACCCACTCCAGTATTCGTGCCTGGAAAAATCCATGGACATAGGAAGTTGGCGGGCTACAGTCCTGGGGTCGCAAAGAGTCGGCTAAGATTGAGCACATCAGTAAATATTTAATATGACCTCTCTTTCTCTCTCTCCACACTAGCACATATATGAATATGAGCTTTGCAGTCTGATGTGCTAGGTTTTAATTACGGCTCTGCCTATTACTAACTGTGGGAGTTGGGACTCACAGTTAATAACATTTGTGCCTCAATGACTGGCAATAATAAGGCTACCTACCACATAGGATTGTTCTGAAACTTAAGTTAATTATTTTAAAAGTACTTAGAACACAATAAACACTGTGTAAGTGTTAGCTGTAATGATTAATCTTCATGATGGTAAAGCTGTGTTTTTCACCACTGCGTCTTCAGACCTGTAGCACATCTGGCACACGGTGAACAGACTCGCTTAAAGAATGAATTTATCCTTAGTTACCAAAGGTTCTCTGATTTTATTTTGTCACAAACAACTTACAATGGTCTTTCACAAACTGTCATGTACTCTAACTCTTCTCAAAATGGAGTAAAGGGAGAGCGAAGGGAAGGAAGCAACAGTTACAACTGCAGGGGAATGTTTTTTAAATTGCCTTCTTTTCTAATGGCATATAATTGCTTCCCAATGTTGTGCTAATTTCTAGTGTACAACAGTGTCAATAAGCCATACATGTACATATACCCCCTCCCTCTTGAACCTCCCTTCCCCCCATTCCACCCCTCTGTTCATTACAGAGCATGAGGGGAATATTTTTAGATTGTACTTTATTTTCCCTATTTTACAGAGTTGGCCAAAAAATTCATTCAGATCTGTCCATAAATCATTACAGAAAGCCCCAACAAACTTTTGGACACCTAATACATTTTTAGTGATCACCTTTGTCATTTTCATCAAAGTATAGCTGAAAGGACAGAGCCTATAGTGGATAAACAAATAAATACTACAATCATAAAAACAAAGTTTCTTCTGAGTAGGCAAATTACAACATGTTGATTAAAACAGTTTTCTACTTAGATATGTGTAATGTGAAAATTGAGCTTAGGTACACTGTTACTAATAGAAATGAAAGATTTCTGCTTTGTAGCTGACAAAACCATGTGCTTGTGAATTTGTGCTTGATTTATTGTGGAAACTTGCAGAGGACATAATAAGTGAAATTAAACTTATAGCAAACGTCAATTTATTTTCTTCTCATTTATACTTGAGAATGAGGAGGTTTATAATTTAAATGCATTAAATTGCTCAAATTGTGAATAAAACCAATATAAGTATAACCATTTTTAGATTACATTTTTATCTTTTTTGATTTCATATATCAAATCTAAAATAATGGCAAGCTAAGATGCAGGTCTAAAACCTCATTAAACCCTCATAAAAACCTGAAGTAGGTTTTACAATAACAAATTATAAGGAAGAAATTGAAATTCAGAAGATTAAGTAACTTATCCAACATCCAAATACAGGTGTATCAGACTGTAAACTTCATGCTTTACCACTATCTCAAGCCTTAACTTCACTGTTAGAACTAATATTACAAAGGCCTTACCATTAATATAGGTCTTAAGCTTTAAGATTTATTCTTGTATCAATGTTACACAACAAATTTCTGCTATGATCCATGAAGAAAAAACAAGGACAGAACTTCCCACCATAAACAACTAGAAACTACACAAAATACATGAAACTATTTCAAGACATCAGACAATACAGTGCAAGTTTGCAATCCTTGAAAGATGGAATATAAATCAAATGAGACAACCAAGTCTCCATTTCTTTCCTAGAGACAATTCAGACCATTAATGCAAAAAGGGAAGTCCAAATGGCTCTGGCATTTTGACATGCCAAATGGGAAGATGAAGTGCAGGTTTCTGGGGAGTCTGTGTCACCTGAAAGTGTAAGTCAAAGTTCTGGAGAGGAGGGAACTACGTTCACAGAGGACTCTGGAAATTTGTTTAGAGATTCCTGAGTCTTTGTACTAGGCTGTGTACTAGGCTATGCATACATGGAGCAAAACTCTAAAAGAAAGGACAAAGAAAGACCAATGATGTGTATGCATAGCAATTCCAAGAATCACACAGGATAGGCAGACATTCATGCTTCAACCGGCCACAAGTAGAGACACTACAGTAATCAGTGGAGATCAGTGTTGAGATTGCTCTGGAGTAAAGATACTCTTTGACTCCTATGAATATTCACGCAATAACAAAGCTTAAAAACAAACAGAGGTAAAATTTACCCAAATAATCAGTTTCAGGCAAAAAAATTAAAAAAAAAAAACTAATAAAATTACAGTGTTCAACAGCCAATCAAAATTACTACACAAACAGCCAGAAACTGTGACACAAAACCAGGGTAAAATTGACTTTAAAAAAGACCCAGAAATTATGGGATGATGGAGTCATCAAAAAATGCTAAAAGAACTATTCTAAATATACATAAGTATTTATAAAATAGAAGCCTAATAGATAGAAATGTAATATTTTTTTTAAAACACCTCCCAAAATTTCTAGATATAAAAACTAGATTATCTAAAATTAAAATTTTATTGGGTGAAACTAAGAGTAGATTTGGCATTTCAAGGGGAAACAAAGGATCAGTGATCTTGGAAGAACAGTAATGCAATCTATCCAAAAGAATTGAGTTCTAGACCTACAGAATAATTCAAAGCACTGCAAAAATAATACACAGTTGACCCTTGACCAACACAGTTGTGAACTGCATAGGTCCACTTACATGTGATTTAAAAAATATATATATATATTGGAAAAAATTTTGGGGATTTGCAACAATTTAAATAAACTTGAAGATGAACCTCATAGCCTGTAAATATCAAAAATATTAAGATAAAGGTATGTCAAGAATGCATAAAATGCAGACAAATACTAATTCATTTTATCATTTACTATCATAAAGCACACACACATCTCCTATAAAAAGTTAATATTTATAAATTCTATGCACACACTTACAGACCTTACATGGTGCCATTTGCAGTGGATAGAAATGTAAACAAATGTATTAACTCATAACTACATAAAATTAACTGCTTTACATACTGCATCATGGTAATAATTTCAAAACCACTTCCTATTCTATTGTGGTGAGGTCAAGTATTGAGAGCATTAGCTTAAAACATCATGTAATACTAATTATCTCCATGTAAGCAGTAAAACTCTCCAGTAAATTGCCTATCACAATAAAGTTTCTCTCAGTTTACATGTATTTTCATTGTGTTTAGTGCCATGCAGTAAACTCTGAATAACACCAAGGAACCCATATGAAGTGCCACTAGTGATGCTAGATGTGCTACCAAGAAACAGAGAAAAGTCATGATACCACAAGAAAAAGTTGAATTGCTTGATTATGTACTATAGATTGAGGTCTACAGCTGCCACTGCCTATCATTTAAACATAAATAAATACAGCATAAGGAAAAACATTAAAAAATAAAAGGAAATTTGTGAAGCTGTAGCTGTAGCTATGCCAGCAGGCACAAAAACCTTGAACATTACAGGGAATAACTTTTTATCTCCTATTGAAAACAGTTTTTATGGAGGTGCAGGATTGCTATAAGAAAGGCATACCTATAGACTCTAAAATGATTTGATTAAAAACCAAGTCATTATATAACAACTTAAAGCAAAAAGAAGGTAAAGGATCTAAAGGTAGAGAAGTTAATGCCAGTAAAAGATCATTTGATAATTTTAAAAAGAGGCCTGGCTTAAAACAATGTCAAGATAACAGGAGAAGCAGTTTCCACAGACCAACAGACAGCAGATAAGTTCCCAGATGCTTTTTGGAAAACCATTAAGGAGAAAGGATATCTGCCTGAATAGGTTTTGAATGCATAGAGAAGCACCCTGTTTTGGAAAAAAAAAATGCCACAAAGGACATTTATTAGTAAGGAAGTGAATTGCTCACCAGGATTTAAGGCATAAAGGGATACTCAAGTGCAGTCATATCAACACTAGTACCTCGAAAGGAAAAGGTCAGCACAAGCTGCAGTTTTTTGGCTGTACCACAACAAGAAGACCTGGACAATGTGAATCCTCTTTCTGAGCTGGTTCTGTTTATGCTTTGTCCCTGAAGTCAAGAAGTACCCTGTCTGTAAGAACTGCCTCTTAAAGCTTTTTTGATATTGAACAATGCCCCTGGCCACCAAGTACCCCATGTGTTTAACAGCAAAGGCATCAAAGTGATCTGCTTGTCCCCAAACACAACCTCTCTGATTCAACCTCTGGGTTAGTGGGTCATAAAGACCTTTAAGACTTATTATACACCGTATTCTATGGAGAGGACTATTCCAATAGAGAGAACATTATAAAAGTCTGAAATATTATATAACTGAAAATGTCATAATTGATAGAAAAAGCTGTGAAAGCCATCAAGTCCAAAACAGTAAATTCATGCTACAGAAAACTGTCCAAAAATTATGAATGACTTTACAGGATTTACAACAGAGCCAGTTAAGGAAATGACAAAATAGATTGTGGATTTGGGAAAAAAAAGACGGGGGTGAAGGATTTCTACACATGCATCCTAGAGAAATTCAAGAAATAATGAACCAGAGGAATTAACAGAGATATCTTGATGTAGATGAGTACTTCCAAAGCAGTGTCAGACAACGAGGAAGAAGATATAGAAGGAGTGCAAGAAAAACAAATTGACAATCTAGTAGAAGGGTTCTAACTATGCAGACTGGATTTGACTTCTTTTATGATACCGATCCTCCTACAATATGGCAAAAAAACTAAAGCAAGTGGTGGAACCATATAGAAACAATTTTAGAGAAATGAAAAAGCAAAAAAAATCAGACAAATTATGATGTATTTTCATAAAGTTATACCACGAGTGCCTGTTTCTCCTGCCTGAAGTTTCACCTTCTCCAGCTATTGTACCTCTGCTACCGGAGACAGCAAAACCAACACTCTTCCTCCTCCTCCTCCCCAGCCTAATTAAGGTGAAGAAAATAAGGATGAAGACCTTTACCATTATCCATTTCCACATGAGGAATAGTAAATAATCATTACACCATATAGTTAAAAGACTTAAATGCTGTGTATGCATGTACCTTTATGTGAAAATTCAATAATGGTAAGGCAAGAAATGTGTGAGAGTTTTTGTCTAATCATCATGTTGTCACTGTCTAAAGGAAATCAACCCTGAATATTCACTGGGACTGATACTGAAGCTGAAGCTCCAATACTTTGGCCACCTGATGCGAAGAACTGACTCACTGGAAAAGATCCTGATGCTGAGAATGATTGAAGGCAGAAGGAGAAGGGGATGACAGAGGATGACATGGTTGGATGGCATCATGGACTCAATGGATATGGGTTTGAGCAAGTTCTGGGAGTTGGTGATGGACAGGGAAACCTGGCGTGATGCAGTCCATAGGTTCGCAAAGAGTCAGACACAGCTGAGTGACTGAACCAAACTGAAAAATTCATTGTGTAGGACACTGTTTGCAGGACTTGTATTGAAGTGGATAGCCTATGCTTACATAGGCATGGGGTGATGATATTTAATATAAAATTAATAATGTGCTTTTTTTTTTAGTTTTATAACTTTGCTTTCAAATAATTATTTTACAATACTGTATGCCTCTTTCTCATAATTGGAGAAACCGCATATCACCCTAACATCACGAGTGGATTTAAAATAATGTAACAGTGTTTCCAATATTTTACTATGGATTTGACTGTAATACTGTATGCTATAAAATTTTTATAATCATTCATTCATTAGTTTATAACTAAGTTATCAGGAAACAATTCTATTATTCTGTGTCACCATAAAGCAATCATATTGTTGTTTCTTCATTTAGTTCAGTTCAGTCGCTCAGTCATGTCCGACTCTTGTGACCCCATGAATTGCAGCACACCAGGCGTCCTTGTCCATCACCAACTCCCGGAGTTCACTCAGACTCACATCCATCGAGTCAGTGATGCCATCCAGCCATCTCATCTTCTGCCGTCCCCTTCTCCTCCTGCCCCCAATCCCTCCCAGCATCTGAGTCTTTTCCAATAAGTCAACTCTTCGCATGAGGTGGCCAAAGTATTGAAGTTTCAGCTTCAGCATCAGTCCTTCCAAAGAAATCCCAGGGCTGATCTCCTTCAGAATGGACTGGTGGGATCTCCTTGCAGTTCAAGGGACTCCAAGAGTCTTCTCCAAGACCACAGTTCAAAAGCATCAATTCTTCGACGCTCAGCTTTCTTCACAGTCCAACTCTCACATCCATACATCTTCATTATCAATACAAAATTCATTATACTTGTAAACAAATATAAATTTCTTCTTCACATTTTCATTTCTTATGTCTAGTGTTGAAGGTGAAGGTGAAGTCGCTCAGTCGTGTCCGACTCTTTGTGACCCCGTGGACTGTAATGTACTAGGCTTCTCCGTCCATGGGATTCTCCAGGCAAGAATACTGGAGTGGATTGCCATTTCCTTCTCCAGGGGATCTTCCTGATCTAGAGTGCTTTGTATTGTTAGTTAGGAAGTTAGGCATGAGCAGTGCAAGCTGATCTCTAGCCCCACCCAGGACATGCCCTAATACAGTCCAAAAAGTGAAGTGAAGTGAAGTTGGTCAGTCATGTCGGACTCTTTGTGACCCCATGGACTTTCGCCTACAAGGCTCCTCTGTCCGTGGAATTTTCCAGGCAAGAGTACTTAAGTGGGTTGCCATTTCCTCCTCCAGGGGACCCTTGACCCAGGGATCAAACCCAGGTCTCCCACATTGCAAGCAGATGCTTTACCATCTGAGCTATCAGGGAAGCCCAAAACAGCCCAAGGGAGCTCAAAGATATGCTACAAAATAACCACACTTATCCAATTCCTGGCATATGTACACACCCTAGGCACATAGTGGATACAAACTAAACACAGGGTTTTCTCCAAATGTGACCTTGCTGCACAGCTGTGTTCTCCAGTGAACTTAGGTAGTCAGGAGCCCACTAAGGGTTCATAAATATTCCATATATGCATATATCTGTTTATAACAGACTGAATTATGGGAAAGACATGCACAACAGAGCCTGTTGTTATATAACTTGCAGCTGTCAGTCAAAACTATCAGTCCATGCCTGCCTAGATAAATATGTAAAAGCACTGTCTTGAAAATCCTGTACCTCTTCATTCTGGTACCAGTGCCTCTCCTCGAATGGCCCACCTATCCCTTAGGTGCCTTTTTTTTTTTCTTTCTGCTCTTTTTGTTCTTTATTCAATGAACTTGTTTTTGCTATGAGTAAGACCTCAGATTCTTCTTTGTGTCCTTACCAAGAACAAAAGCCCACAAAGGAGAGTCCTCTTCAACACTCACCCTCCCAAATCTGTTAACAGTATCATACAAATAATATTGATGCAGAGACTGACAGATGATTCAACTTGTAAACAGATGGTATAGAATTACACTAACAATAAATACAGTAGAGTACTATAAATGAATTATCCTTATGATTTTCTTAACATTTCTCTACCTTACTTTATTCTAAGAATACAGTATACAGATCATGTAACAGACAATAAGTTAATTATCTGTTCATGTTATCAATAAGACTTCCAACCAATAGTAGTTAATTTAGGTTTTCAGGAGATAGGTTTTTAAGAAGTCCTGTTGTGTCTAGCTTAAATAAAACTTTGTTTCTAATGAAAAAAAAAAAGAAGAAGTAGTATCAGATGTTCAAGCTGGTTTGAGAAAAGGCAGAGGAACCAGAGATCAAATTGTCAACATCCACTGAAAAATCAAAATAGCAAAAGAGTTCCAGAAATATATCTATTTCGGCTTTATTGACTATGCCAAAGCTTTTGACTGTGTGGATCACAATAAACTGTGGAAAATTCTGAAAGAGATGGGAATACCAGACCACCTGACCTGCCTCTTGAGAAACCTATATGCAGGTCAGGAAGTAACAGTTAGAACTGGACATGGAACAACAAACTGATTCCAAATAGGAAAAGAAGTACATCAAGGCTGTATATTGTCACCCTGATTATTTAACTTATATGCAGAGTACAACATGAGAAATGCTAGGCTGGAAAAGCACAAGCTGAATTCAAGATTGATGGGAGAAATATCAATAACCAGATATGCAGATGACACTACCCTTATGGCAGAAAGTAAAGAAGAACTAAAGAGCCTCTTGATGAAAGTAAAAGAGGAGTGTGAAAAAGTTGGCTTAAAGCTCAACATTCAGTGTCACGAGTGGGATTCCTCACGCTGGCCCCAGGTAATTCAGAAAACAAAGATCATGGCATCTGGTCCCATCACTTCACGGCAAATAGATGGGAAAACAGTGGAAACAGTGGCTGACTTTATTTTGGGGGGCCGAAATCACTGCAGATGGTGATTACAGCCATGAAATTAAAAGATGCTTACCCCTTGGAAGGAAAGTTATGATCAACCTAGACATCATATTAAAAAGCAGAGACATTACTTTGCCAATAAAAGTCCATCTAGTCAAAACTATGATTTTTCCAGTAGTCATGAATGGATGTAAGAGTTGGACTGTGAAGAAGGCTGAGTGCTGAAGAATTGATGCTTTTGAACTGTGGTGTTGGAGAAGACTCTTGAGAGTCCCTTGGACTGCAAGGAGATCCAACCAGTCTATCCTAAAGGAGATCAGTCCTGGGCGTTTATTGGAAGGACTGATGTTGAAGCTGAAATTCCAGTACTTTGGCCACCTGATGCAAAGAGCTGACTTGTTTGAAGAGCTGACTCATCTGCAGTGCGTGGGGTCACAGAGTCGGATACGACCTAGCATCTGAACTGAAGTTATGTATTAAGGGAGTCATCTTGCTGCACCGAACCCCAGTGCTGTTCAAGGGTCAACTGTAATCAGCATCTTAGCATTAAGCAGACTACAGAAATGTATTTTAAGAAATAATGGCTGAATAATATCTAAATTTAATTTTAAAAAATTATAAGCCTATCAATCCTAAAAGCTCAATGAACTGGAGACAGGAAATGTACACACACACCAATCAAGGCATATTATAACTACATATATGAAAACTGCTGCTGCTGCTGCTAAGTCGCTTCAGTTGTGTCCGACTCTGTACGACCCCATAGACGGCAGCCCACTAGGCTCCTCTGTCCCTGGGATTCTCCAGGCAAGAATACTGGAGTGGGTTGCAATTTCCTTCTCCAGTGCATGAAAGATAAAAGTGAAAGTGAAGTCGCTCAGTCATGCCTGACTCTTAGCGACCCCATGGACTGCAGCCCTCCAGGCTCCTCCATCCATGAGATTTTCCAGGCAAGAGTGTTGCAGTGGAGTGCCATTGTCTTCCCTGTTATGAAAACTAGAAGCATGGAAAACAAGATACATTATGTGCAGAGACACAAAATAAGAGTAACTAAGCCTTCTCATAGTAAATACTGAAAGCCAGAGAAAATAGAAAACATTTTAAGGTAAAGAGGAAAATCTATTAATCTAAAATTTCATATCTAGCCAAAATATCATTCAAAAATACCCATGGACTGCAGCCCTCCAGGCTCCTCCATCCATGAGATTTTCCGGGCAAGAGTGTTGCAGTGGAGTGCCATTGTCTTCCCTGTTATGAAAACTAGAAGCATGGAAAACAAGATACATTATGTGCAGAGACACAAAATAAGAGTAACTAAGCCTTCTCATAGTAAATTCTGAAAGCCAGAGAAAATAGAAAACATTTTAAGGTAAAGAGGAAAATCTATTAATCTAAAATTTCATATCTAGCCAAAATATCATTCAAAAATTAAAGTGGAATAAAAACCTTTCCAGAAAAGGAGAAGGAAGTGAATTTATCATCAGCTGACCAAAACTAAAGAAATATTAAAATTTTCAGTCTAAAAATTATACCACAAAGAATCTTGGATCTTCCCAAAGGAATAAAAAAACACCAGAAATTATAATTATGTGAGTAATTACAAAATATATTTATATTTTTAAAAGATAACTGAGTTTTTAAAGTACAAGTTAAAATAATATGTTGTGAAGTATATGGTTATATAAAAAATTATAAGGAACAATAGTATAAAGAATGATAGAGAATAGAAGCATTTTTTTAAGGATGTATAATGCATATGATACATTAAGGTTGTATTTTGTTGCATTATTTCAAGGTAGATTGTCATAAGATACGCATATACATCTGTGTGTGAATATATATATATGTATATATTTTTATACACACACACACACACACACACATATATATATGATGTGAACACAAGCCCTAAACTTACCCAGAAGA
>SJXQ01003155.1:0-26623 GCA_006408695.1 Aepyceros melampus
CCTGATGTCCTCTGCTCGCATTCAGAAGTTGCCCTGTAGAATTTACTGAGCGTTGAGATGTTCTTTTGATGAATTTGTGTGGGAGAAAGTGGTCTCTCCGTCCTATTCGTCCGCCATCTTAGGCACCCCCCCTCCTTCCACCTGTTTTTTTATTGAGTTTTTTGTTCTTGTTGGTATTGAGCTTCATGAGCTGTTTGTATATTTTGGAGATGAATACCTTGTTGGCCACTTTGTTTGCAAATATTTTCTTCCATCCTTTGGGTTGTCTTGCTTTTTGTTTATGGTTTCCTTTGCTGTGGAAAACCTTTTAAATTTAATTAGGTCCCATTTGTTCATTTTTGTTTTTATTTTCATTACTCTGGGCGATCGGTCAAAACAATATGGTAGTGGCACAAAGGCAGAAATGTTGTTCATTGGAGCAGGATAGAAATCCCAGAGGTTAACTAATCTGTGATAAAGGAGGCAAGAACATACAATAAAGAAAAGACAACTCTTCAATAAGCTACATGTAAAAGAATGAAATGAGAACATTCCCTAACACTATACATAAAGATAAATTAAAAATGAATTAAAGACCGAAATGTAAACCCAGATACTTATAAATGTTTTAGAGCAAGATTTATGCTCTGGCATAAAATTTATGCTTTGATCCACCTCCTAGAGTAATGAAAACAGACTTAAAAAAAAAAAAAAAAAAAAGCTCTCATCAATTGCTCCAGTGATGCTCTTTGTAGCAAACAGATTCAGTCTGAAATCAGTGGTTACTTTTAGTGTCACGTCTCCTTGGAAGAGCCCTTCAATCCTTTTGGACCGAGGATTACAAGCCAGTTATTTCGTGGAATGTTCCTCTATTTGTGTTTCTCTGATGTTTCCTTGTGATAAGATTCAGATGAGGCATCTTTGGCAGAATTATCACATGAGTGATGCTGGAGTCTTTTCATTGCATCCTAGCAGGTGACGCATGAAACTTTTATTTGTCCCCATTGCTACTGATGTTCGCTTTGATCACTCGATTAAGGCAAGGTTGCTTGTGCCTTCATATTAAAGTGACTCTTTTTGTCTTTATAGTTCATTAGTATTTTGTCAGGAGGAATTTTGAAGCTGTGTAAATACCTTGTTCCTCATCAGACTTTCCATGTCCTCATTTATTGATATTTTTTAGTATGCTTTACTTTTTAATAAGTCACATTCCATTACAATTACTACTCATTTGGGTGTTCAAATTGCTCTGATTTGGCCATGGGAGCCCTTTTGAACAGGCTTCTACACGCTTTTGGCCTTTTGCATCACTGAGCTTCCCTATTGTCTGGCCTCTGAGGTGTTCCTCTATCATCTTGTACTTTCCCCTCAGTCCTAAATTCAGCTACTTCTCTGAGGAGTCGTGATTTATTTTAGGGTTGAGTAATGGTTACACACACACACAAGCACACTTTTACATTATAGTTATTTCTTTGTCTGTCTATACATACATGAAAATGATGAGCTCACAGTGGTACTTCAGATTTCTGTGTTGTGTGCTGTGCTGTCACTTCAGTTGTGTCCAACTCTGTGGGACCCCATGGACTGCAGTCTGCCAGGCTCCTCTGTCCATGGGATTCTCCAGGCAAGAATACTGGAGTGGGTTGCCATGCCCTCCTCCAGGGGATCTTCCTACCAGGGATAGAACCTGAGTCTCATGTCTCTAGCATGGGCAGATGGGTTCTTTATCACTAGCGCCACCGGGGAAGCCCCTGTGGTTCAGTCTGATTTTCTCCATTTCCATATTTTAAACTCATTTCTAGCAATAGGAATCTTAGGTACTATTTTTCTGAGTATAGTCAGTTATTTGTTTTAGCCTCTTGTACATAACCAGGCTCCCACCTTGACCTACACTCCTCCCTCACACAGATGTCCTCCATATCCATTCTGGCTACACATGTGGGATTGCTCCGGCACCCTCTCTTCCCACTGCTGAAAACTCTCCTGACCTCATTCAGACTGGCCATTCCTGTGGGGTCCTCCTTGGCCCTCTTAGGCTGTGACTCCCACTCAGGACCGCATCCCCCACAGAGGCGCCCTCATCTGGCCAGGCTTCCACTCTGAGCCACTATGGCTCTCCCTACCTCCAGTCCCACCTAGAAGCTTTAGGGCTGTGGTGCACAGAGAAGGGAAGAGAAGGAAGAAGACACCAACCAGCAGTTTAATGGCCTAGTGAACTCCTCCTCCTCCAAGGGAAATGACCCTTCATTGTTCCCTACTGTTGAATTTGATAAACCTCTATCTTGGGCCACTTTCTGATTCAAGGGATCTTGGAATGTTTTCCTGAAAGAAATGTATGCTACTGAGGTCTGGTCTCGAGCAAGAGCATATGTGAGGGCAGGTTTCTTAGGCTGTGAGGGGGGCCCAAATCTATTCTTGAGCACTTTTTATGTGTGACTTGTAAAAATGTAGATCCTCTGATAAGCAGTCATTAATGTGGGATTGACATGCAAGAAATGTAAGAGCTAGGAGAAGAAAAGGGTGGGGGAGAGAGAGGCTGGAAGAGATGTCCACTTTGATGGTAGCCTGCCCTTGAGTGAAAGAGAGAAGGAAGGAAGGAGGGGCAGGTGAAGGCATTTCAGACGGTAGTGTGGTTCTAAGGAGAGTACGATAAGGCTTTCAAGGGGACCAAGCCACAGTCTCTCAGCAAAGGAGTCCCCTGGCATGTAGGAAGGGGCCTATCTCAGCACGCCTGCTGACCTTAGTTATTGGCTGGGATTAGCTATAGGAAGAGTGCTCTCAGCAGGAATGCCATGATGAATTTCAGAGGGTGGCAACTGGGCCATGGGTTAATTATGCTTTCTGACATCAGAGATCAGAGAGGAAACTTCTCATGGCTGCCATGTAAACAGAAGGGCAAAGTATCTTTCAGGAAAAATAAGATTGTATCATCATCTGTGACCATACAAGAATACCAGCAATCAGAGAGATGTCACCTGT
Source organism: Aepyceros melampus (assembly GCA_006408695.1). Lineage (NCBI taxonomy): Eukaryota > Metazoa > Chordata > Mammalia > Artiodactyla > Bovidae > Aepyceros > Aepyceros melampus. Next base: position 2,959 of record SJXQ01003155.1, read on the forward strand.
CTCTACAAGCAGAGACACACAGAGAACTAGGGTGGGAGAAGTCTAGTAAAGAAGAAGAAAGATCAACCCTCCTGCCAGGTATCTGATGCAATTGGCATTCCATTTTTAACTAAGTGAAGGTGCCCACCCATGAACCCCTTTGCCTGGAACGTTGAAACTGGCCACTCACAAAGCCAAACTAGCCTCCCACAGGCCCACTGCAACCATCACTCCCCTCTCTCGACTCTTGGATCTTTGATCCCCTGATTTCATTCCTACTTTAACTCCCCATGATTGCCTAGCTCCTCCTTCTTGGTTGGCAACACACTCACATTCCTTTCTTGGCTTTAGCAGCCTTGGCGCCTCCACACCAGTGGGTTTTTAACTTGGCATCTCCCTTGGGCTCTGTGGTTCCCACAGCTGTGTGTGAGAATCATTTTCTCTTCCAACTCCTCTCAGCAGAGCCCACTTGCCAAACCAGGCCACTGACCTTCACTCCTCAGTGTAATTGGCAAGTCAGGCAGAATGGGGACAACCTGGAGCATGTGAGTCCCCGAGGTAGCACTGGAAGATAGTCGGGAACTCTGCAGTCCTATGCCTCCTGGTTAAATTTGATCAAAATACTCTTCATCTTTTGACATTGCCCATAGCCTTCCCAGGTGTCACAACAGTAAAAAATCCACATGCAAAGGCAGGAGACACAAGGGACATGGATTAGATCCCTAGGTCAAGAAGATCCCCTGAAGAAAGAAATGGCAACCCACTCCAGTATTCTTGCCTGGGAAATTCCATGGACAGAGAACCTGGTAGGCTGTAGTTCATAGGGTAGCAAAGAGTCAGACACGACTGAACGACTAAGCATGCACTCACAGCCTTCCAGTTTCACCTCTAATATTGGAAATAATTTGAATCCTTACATTTGTATACCATCTATACATCTTTTTAGGTTTTACAATAATGAAAGGTTGTGATGGTATTTTATAGGTGGGAAAGTGAAAAACCCAGAGAAGATTAAGTGATATGCCTAAGGTCACACAGCTAGACTCTACAGAAGCACAACTGAGTTAACATTTAGTTAAATGCTCATTCCACAACACATAATCCCCCCATCTATTGTGTGTCCCCCACCCATGGATTCCTTCTCAGCTCTCTGAAAACCTGCTGCATGAATCCTGATTCCCTCCCCCAGCTTCTGCAACCTTATGAAATAACGTGCTTTACTGAATCATCACTTTACCTACAAGATATAATTTTATTCTACTGCCTCTGATTTCATTATCTCTGTTTTGTCACTCGATCTCGCTTTTTCTAGGGGTTCCAAAGGATTTACAATGAATGATAAGAATGGAATTATAAGCACCAAAAAAATAGAGAATAATTAAATGTCAGTCATGGCTATGATAGAGTGAATAGAATTCTGTATCTCACTATTTGGGGTGCTGACTCTGATGATACTCATTAACTGTGTTTTTATTCTTATGGCTGTGAATTTGGCTGTGAATTCAACTGTATGTGATGAATCATACTTACCTTGCCTTCCTCCCACCCTCAGGCCTTCCCCTGTAAGAAGATAAGCATCTTTGGGAGTAAGAATTTTTAAATGAGATTGTTTATGAATCAAGGAACAGTTATTAATACCTAAAGTGCATTCATATGGTGATTGTTTTCTGGTGATGAGAATGAGAAATGTTATTTCTCTATTAAATTATGGAGGCTACTATATTATGCACGCCATACTGATGTGCCAGCTCTGTTTCTCTCTACTCAAAGTGATGCTTGGAGTTTCATTTTCAAATTTGATACTTCCATAAATTGGCCTGAATGTTTTGTGCGTACATAAGTATTGGTGCCGAGGAAAAAACAATGGTTGCTAAATAAGCAAGCTGAGTCTACTCTCGGGTCTGCATTACAGGCAGGTTACATGCTGTAGAATGCTCTAGAATCATGTGCTCGGCCCAGGGCCCCACCCTTAAAGGAATATTATAAATGCAGTGAGAAAGGGTTAGATCTACAAGATGAGCCACAGGAAGAGCAGCCAAAGAAAGCTGAGATGTTCAGTATGAAGAGACAAAGGCCAGAGCAGATGTGAGATGGTCTCTTCAAACACCTGAAGAGAACAATTTCCTCTGGGAGGCTGAAACTTGCTCAGCATTGCCCTGGAACACAAAACCAGATTTAAAGCTACACTTATTTTACATCTTTACATTTTTGAAGTACCTAACTACTCACAAAACCCTTTCAAAGACATGGTCACTAGAAAGTCATCTTCAGGTTGATAGAGGTTTTACTGAAAATAAAAGAAAAAAAATTTAAATTTAGTGTCTGCACCTCCTATGACATGCCTGGCATATAGTAAATGCTGACTGTACATGGGCTGTATAAATGAATGAGTGAGCTGGCTCATGAGGGTTTGATGTTTTAAGCCCATTTTGCAGATGATGAAAACTGAGGTTCAGACAAAGATTTAATAATGTTGACTTTCTATAATCAATTGGACATTTCCAGTGGTAGTTAAGAGTTCATCAGAATTTGAACAGATTAATTCGTGTTTCTACTTCCATGATTTCCTTGCATCATCTGGACAGTCAAATTTAGAGGGGTTGGGTGGAAACAGAATAGTGGTCTTTCTTATCATCAAGGTAATAAGAGCACAGCTTTTCATACTCTGGAATTGAGTGCTGTGGAAGGTATCCAAAAAGGAGGCTGTTGGGTCCAGAGAGGATAGGGAGAAGTGGTGTGTGTGCCTACTACGCAGCTTCAGTTGTGTCCACCTCTTTGCGATCCCATGGACTATAGCCCACCAGACTCCTCTGTGCATGGGGTTCTTCAGGCAAAAATATTGGAGTAGATTGCCATGTCTTTCTCCAAGGGATCTTCCTAATCCAGGGATCAAACCTGCATGGTGGCTCAGACGGTAAAGAATCTACTTGTAATATAGGAGACCCGAGTTTGATCCCTGGATAGGGAAGATCCCCTGGAGAAGGGAATGGCAACCTATTCAAGTATTCTTGCCTGGGAAATCCATGGACAGAGGAGCCTGGTGGGCTGCAGTCCATGGGGTCCCTAAGCATTGGACAGGACTGAGCAACTAATAGTTTCACATTTCACTTTTCTTTCATACGTCTACTCTCCATTCCTCACTTCTCCTCCCCTTTCTGTGTTTTTTTCATCCCTCCCAGTTCACTCTACCATATATTGCTCTCTCACTCTTTGCCTCACCGGTTGGGACAAAATTTGTTTTAATTGACAACTAACACTTTAGTGAGCAATAGCTTAGCACACTACTTCTCTCAAAGTTATTTGGTTTTTCAAAGCATTCATTTATAGAGAAAAACTCAAAGAAATAAGTCTATGATAGTTGAATCTCACGTTCCAAGCACCTTGGAGTATGAGCTATTCTTGGAGGGGGAAGAGAGTCATGGGGACCGTTCTTTTTCTCATTGACCCTGGAATCCTGCCAATCAGGCAACTTTACACGCCATTTACAAAAGCCCAGCCCTGTAGGAAAACTCCACCAGAGGGTGCTGCCCTTTCCTGCCCAACCTGATTCTGTCATCCTTACCTATTCGATGTTCCCAGCCAGGCCTCCAGCTTTCTTACAAAGCTTATAAAGATTGTCTCTGCTGGAGCATCAGTGGATGTGTTTCTGAGTGACAAGGAACTCAAGAAGAGAAATGATTAAAGAGAAATATTCATTAAAATGGTTAAAGGTGAGGGAACTTTGAAGGTCTCAGATAAAACAAATCTATGACACTCCCATTTCCATTTGAGTCTGCAAAAAGTCTTGTTCCTCTACGGGTATTCTATTATGACTTGAAGTCCTTTTGTCTCTGCAGAAAAGTCCCCCACCCCCACCTCCACCCCACCAGTTTACCTGGCCTTTGTTGCTCATGCAGAGGGCATGGGCCTCCTGACTCAGAGAGTTCAGGAAACCACACTCCATTTCATCCCAGCCACTGATATTGACTCCAAAGGAGACGAAACAATAGGAATTTTAAAAAGCACCAGCAACAAGAAATAGTTTATGGGACCACTAATAAGAAAGCAAACCTTGTACAGAAAGTCTGTCTGCTTTCCTTTCCCCTTATCAATATTGCTCTGAAAGTCAATTTGTCACCCTACAGTCAGAAAGCTCACCCCGGTCTCCTTTAATGTTTCACGCTAGGTTTGCCCAACAAGAGTAATAAAAATAATGACACCATTATTCCTCTTCTCTCTTGTTTTCAGTGCTTCACTTGCAGATCTGAATAATGAATTATACTCACATTATCTGTACTCTCTTGCTCTTGACTTCCTCTACTGGCTGAAAGTGAAGCTATTATCTGATTGTCACAGACAGAAGAGCTTTCCCTCTGCAGTCAGTGATCCTGTGATGTAGATACACTCTGGGGCGAAATTATCAAGAGTACAATTTCAAGCTGTATAAGAGAAAATTACCAGCCAGTGTGGAAATGAATCTGGAACCTAGTGAAATATTAAATATTTCATTAGCAACCCTTTTGGAACAAAAATAAGTAGACAACAGAATTAGTTGTGAGTTGGGCATAAAAGGCTAATTAATGTTATTGTATTTGGCTGATTGACTTCAAGGCTATTAAATCATTATTTTATTGTCTGGATCTCTGCCTCATTCAGGCTAAAGATGCCATTTCATTAAAAAAAAAAGTTTTCTTTCTCTTTAAAAAAAAGTTCTGCTGCTTCTAAAGATACCCATGCCCATGCCTGAGTAGGTTTCTTACATAGTCAAATTTACATCATTGATAAATCTTCCAGGGGCATTTAGAAGATGTAAAATGCATACCTGGCATCAGGAACAAATTAAAGGTGAATATGCCCCACCTCATACCACCCCCATCCCTGCCCACCATAGGGAGCCCAGAACTCACATCTGGAAGGTCCTGCAGAGCTCATATTGTTCATACCTTCACGCCAATAGATGGATGTCCTGACTACTCTTCATCAGCTTCACTGTCTTAATCATCATCATTTCCTTCTGCCTCTTGAAGAAACCTGGATCCATATTTCATTCCATAGTCTACTATCCACAGAACCAAGCAAAACATATGTCTCTGTCACACAAGCTTATGCAAAAATATGTTTGAACCTATTTGTGATTACTCTTTCCAAGTCATCACCAATTTCACAAGTGTCAAGACATAAATGTTGAGGACCAAATTTAACCTAAATATCCAAGTGAAGTGAAGTGAAGTCGCTCAGTCATGTCCGACTCTTTGTGACCCGGGGACTGCAGCCCATTGGCTCCTCTGTACATGGGATTTTCCAGGCAAGAATACTGGAGTGGGTTGCCATTTCCTTCTCCAGGGGATCTTCCCCACCCAGGAATCAAACCCAGGTCTCCCGCATTGCGGGCAGGCGCAGGCAGACGCAAAACTCTAAGACTGGGCCTAGGGCAGAGTGGCCTCTGGCTCATTTGATATCTTTAAATCAGTTGGAAAAAGGCTCTCTTCCTCTGTGTCATAGCAGATTTTCACCATGTCATGTAGCTTAGAAACTGAAATACAGGGTTGGATTTTAGCATGACTTATTCCTTTGACCAAGCACTGTTGAGCAGTGAACAACTTGAATGACCATACACATCAGACTCAGGATAAACTCTTAGCAGAGCTGATTTTTCAACAACAACAGCAACAAAAATGTAAAGGAGGGAAAATCCACCTCTAGGTCTGGGTCCCATCTTTGGCTTCTTGTCCGTTCTTTTTTTGCCCTGCTTTCCTGACCCAGATGCTAGAAGTTATTCTTCATACAGAGGTTAAGAAGAACTCAAGGCAATTCCTTTTCAATGGACCTTGAAATCTCATTCTAATAGGGGTTCCTTAAAGAACAAGAAGACTTTGAAAGGCAAAGGCATACATTTTAAAAGTGTAATTCCATATATACAAAAAGCAATAAAGACTTTCTGATACTTTACTGAATCATCTTCCATTGACTACTTGGGTGGAATCCTTGGAATAGATAAAATTTCTCCCAGCTGGATTCTGGAGACCAATTGGCCAGAATTCACTTTTTGGGTCCTATGACCATTCTCAAAATGGCAGAATCCAGGTCAAGGAGTGGGGCCAGACATGAAAATCACTGGGATTAGGGCTTTGAATGATCTAGCTAGAAATTTAAATGGGCTGTTTTCAGTCTCTACAGAGAATAATGGGAATGGAGATGCTCTTTACATAAACAATTCAGACCCAATCCTTGCCAAAATGAGTAACAAGGGCCTCTATGATGAAATGGTATCATCTGACTCCACAGTCTCACTTGATAGTAACCTAATAACTCTTTTATTTTTTTCATCACTCTCCCTGGTTTCTTTCCTTTTTTTTTTTTAAGAAGAAAATGGAAAAAGAAACAGAAAAAAAAAAGTTTAAAGAGATTTTTCCCATGTTAGTGAGCATGGTGGCTTGAAATCAGGTGAAAAGTTTTATTTTTTATATCTTTAAAATCAGTAGCACTATTTCCTCTGGATAAAACTGATAGAAATGAAATGAAACTGAATCAATAATTAGAAAGAAATTATACAACACTGGTTAGATGTATAGCCTGGTTCTGCTTTCTTAATGATGTCAGTTTCCTAAGGACAAGGATGTGATTGGTGAAAGGATCCTTCTTTGGGTCTTTTGAGTAGATGCGACAGTGAGTTGGGATAGGGAGGGGAGAAACTAGAGAGAAATTGTAAGTAGGTAAAGTCACTCAGTCATGTCCGACTCTTTGTGACCCCATGGACTGCAGCCCACCAGGCTCCTCAGTCCATGAGATTCTCCAAGCAAGAATACTGGAGTGGGTTGCCATTTCCTTCTCCAGGTGCTCTTCCTGACCCAGGGATCGAACCCAGGTCTCCCACATTGGAGGCAAACGCTTTAACCTCTGAGCCACCAGGAAAGTCCAGAGAGAACTTGAGTTTTCCCCAAATGTAATTGATAGGTACAACTTTCAAATGCAATGGATTTTTACCCAGGAAAACCACATTGCTATACTCTGAGAACCAGTGTACTTCTAGCTGAGAGGGATGTTTTATAGCAAACTTCCTTGAAAACCCACCTGGGCATGGACCAAGAACTCACTGTGGGAGCTCTTGGGAAAGAGCCTGGTAAGAAGGCCAGTTTCACGTCTACGTGGTTGTATTATCTCAGAGGAGGCATAGCTCTGTTTCACAGTCCAGCCTGTGATCTTGCTTCTGATGTATGTGAGGGTACTTGTGGCAACAGGACTGGGTGAATGATGGAGCTTCCATAAAGCTACCACACATCTGATGATGTAGGAAGTGCATTCATCAACACCTATGTGCTGCACCTCTGGCCTATTCCAGGCACCCAACACTTGTGCAAGTCATTCAAAGGCAATGTAGAAACAGTCCCTGACTTTCAGAAAATCACAATCTGATGGGTGGGGACAGAATAGGAAGAGACAGTGAATGAATTGAGCTCAGAGCTTCATGGAAGTGCAGGGAATGGATTGTATTATATTTTTGAAAATATCTAGAAGCATCCATCTCAGCTTGGAGGCAGAACATGCGGGGTTCCTTCTGAAAGGTGACTCTTGTAATTCCTAAGCACCATTCATCTTAATGAATCCTGTTATACTATAAGAAAACACAAAATAGAGGAGAAAGATGAGTGCAATCTTGATCTTAGGATAAAGCGTCTGCCTCCAATGCGGGAGACCCGGGTTCGATCCCTGGGTCGGGAAGATCCCCTGGGGAAGGAAATGGAAACCCACTCCAGTATTCTTGCCTGGAGAAGGAAATGGCAACCCACTCCAGTATTCTTGCTTGGAGAATCTCATGGACTGAGGAGCCTGGTGGGCTGCAGTCCATGGGGTCACAAAGAGTCGGACACGACTGAGTGACTTTAATTACTAATTGGGACTTTCCATTAGCTCCACTTGAAGCCACCTACACCCACCCAAGAGTGTAGGGAGTCTGGTAAATGCTGGGTGGTTTCGACTTTCTCAACTTCCATTTCTTCCCCCATTTTATTTTGAAAAAGTTCAAAAACCACAGTCTACATTGTTCATAAGGCCTGGATGCAAAGGTTCTGTTAATATAAAGTATTTGGGAGAGATTTGGAATACAGGCAGAGACCATCTTGGCTGCCAGCAAGGAAGGCTGGATAGAAATGTGAACATGTGGTGGTCACAGCAGTGGCAGGTCAACATAGTGTCAGATGTCATGGCAGGAACAGAGCACTGGCTTCCTGGCTCTGTGCCCAGTTAGGGTGGTATAACTTTGAAACTGGTAGTTCAGGGGTGGTTCCTGACCACTGGTTCCTCCAGCCCTTTCAAATATTTTGCAAACATTATTCTATGTATTAAATCTTTTCTTCCCAAAATACTCGAATAGGTTTCTGTTTCCTGCACTGAACTTTGATAGATATGCTTCAACCACCATACTCCTTGGCTTTCAAAGCTATGACAAACCAAGACAGTGCATTATAAAGCAAAGCCATCACTTTGATAACAAAAGATCTATATAGTCAAAGCTATGGTTTTTCCAGTAGTCATATATGGATGTAAGAGTTGGAACCATAAAGAGGGCTGAGTGATGAAGCATTGATTCCTTTGAATTGAGGTGCTGGAGAAGACTCTTGAGAGTCCCTTGGATAGCAAGAGATCAAACCAGTCAATCCTAAAGGAAATCAACCCTGAATATTCACTGGAAGTACTAATGCTGAAGATGAAGCTCCAACACTTCGGCCACCTGATGCAAAGAGTGGGCTCCCTGGAAAGATCCTGATGCTGGGAAGGATTGAAGGCAAAAGGAGAAGAGGGCAGCAGATGATAAGATGGTTCGATTGCATCACTGACTCAGTGGACATGAATCTGAGCAAACTCTTGGAGATGTGCTACTGAACAACTCCTTGGTTAAGATCTACTTTTCAAACCACTTGGCTTCCTTCTGTCCCTCTGTGTCTATGTGGGATTCCACTTCTCTGACCCTTGGCCCCTTCTTTGACCATGTCTCAAGTACACCCACTGGGCTCTTCTCTCTCTAGTCTCCTAGGATGTAGCATTTGTTGTTGATGTTCATCCCATACCCTGTTAGCCCATACCCTCTTGGTCCACTATGCAGCTGCCATAAGGAATTCCCAGCATGGTGACAGCTTAGTGCAGAAGTGGCCCCAAGGGCGAGGAAGTTAACACCATTAGGGAGCAGCCCTTAGCCAATGAGGTGTTAGAGTCAGTAAGCAAGCATACCCCATCCTACTCCATTCATTTGTAGGACATCTCTAAGACTCTTTTACAATTTATCTGAGCTCCTGCTGCTCATAATGGAAGCTGCCTTCTGGTTTTCCTCTCTTCCCTCTCAGGCACTTCACATTCCTTATTGTGCTTCCTCCAATCACTTCTCAGGGAAACTGCTTGCACTTAAGTCCTTCTTTGGGCTTGCTTTTGGGGGATTCCACTCTAAGATCAAAGGTAAAGAATATGCCTACAATACAGGGGACCCAGGTTCAATCCCTGGGTCAGAAAGATCTCCTGGAGAAAGGAATGGCTACCCACTCCAGTACTCTTGCCTTGAAAATTCCACAAACAGAGGAGCCTGGTGGGCTACAGTCCTTGGAGTTGCAAAGAGTCAGACATAACTGAGTAACTAACATTTTTCACCCTGAGATTGGGATAAACTTGACAGTCAATTCACTTTCTGTCTTAGCTGTTCTCACTGTATCTGTCACAGGTCTGACTCAGACTCTCCCAGCGTTAGCCCTGACAGTTCCACACACTTGATAACCCCTCATTCCTGGGCTCACAGGATAGTTGGTCACCTTAGCAAGGTTTACAAACAAGAACAGATTATGCTGTATTTTATAGCCCATCTCAGAGAATGCCATGATTTCCTGCTCAAATGTGGTTCTAGAAAAATCCTGATGGCTGAATAACCAAAATGTAAATGCAAAAACTGTTTGGCCACAGTTTGGTCTTATAACAAACTGCATTAAATTCCTGCTTTGATTTTGGCCTCCACTTCTAAAAGGCCATAACCAGAGAGCTGGCCTGGGAATGTGGTACCTGTGGTGTGCAGGCCCTGGAGTCAGTGACTCTGGTGTTTCCTTCAGGGCAGGCCTGGCAGGACCTCATGACATGGTTGGAATTCACTTCCTGCCAATTCTTTGACTTCATTGCCTTCCCCAAGATCAGCCTTCAGAGGCCTGTTGGCACCTACCAGGTGTTCAACTCCATTCTAGGTGTGTTGACAAACAGGCTCAAGGCTCAGCTCCTGCTAAGGGAACAGGTCACACCCTTCCCATCACTCCTGGGTTCAACCAATTCAGCTCCTTTCTTTTGTAAGTGCCACCCCTGTGCTGGATGTAGCTAGATTCAGTTGGGCAAGCTGGAGGTCTTTTTGGATGGAAAGTAGGCATTCACCAAATAATCACAAATGTTATGATTTAAACTTGTGGCAAATGCTACAAGGGAAAGTATGGGGAGTTCTGAGTAAATGAAATGGACAGTGTCCCTAGCTCAAGGGTTAAGGAAGTCAGTTCCAAGGATGCAAACTTAAAGCTGCAATAAGAAAGGAGTAAGCAATAGCCAGTGAACATCGACGGGGAGAAGGATTTCCCTGGTGGTGCAAATGGTAAAGAATTTTTCTGCAATGCAGGAGTTCAATCCCTGGGTCAGAAAGATCCCCCGGAGAAGGGAAAGACTACCCACTCCAGTATTCTTGCCTGGAGAATCCTATGGACAGAGGAGCCTGGCAGGCCATAGTCTGTGGGGTCACAAAGAGTCAGACATGACTGAGAGACTTAATACTTTCACTTTCAAGAAAGGTGTCAGCAATAGCCAGTGAGCCTCCAGGGAGCGAAGAAGAGAGATGGAGGATTTTCCAGGCCATATGAGGCAAGCGCTTTTCAAAATGAGGACCTGAGTGAAAATGCGGGTAGCTCATGTATAGAAGCAAAGGGGAGTGTTGAGTGAATGGCTACAGAGGCTGGGGTGGGGGTAGACAGGCAGCCCTTGGAAATTGCTTAGGACCTTTTTCTATATACTTATATCCATTGGGTAAAGGTAGGTATTGCAGAACGCTGTTCACTCTGCTGCTGCAGCTCAGGGAGGCTCCATGGGGTGAACTTGAAATGATGCAAATAGGGTAGCAGGCTTACCGCCTTAAGAAACTGGTTGAAACACCTTTTCAGAGAAGGTCCAATCCCAGCACATCCACAGGGGTGAACAACGTGTTTCAGGAACAGTCCCACAAATGCCCAGATGTGGAGGGAGCTGTGGGCCCCTGGTCTGACTCCAATCCTTCAACTTTCCACCTCTTGCCCTTGGATAAGTCTCTTTTTCTGTTTGGAGTTCTTTATGGTGTAATATATGTATGAGCACTTCATGTACCACAAGAGATGTCACAATACAAGGTACTTTATTAAGAATATAAGGTTAAATCAGATGGCACTTGGAGATCAAACATCTATTTGGGTCATGAGAAATGGAGGCCCAGGAAGGGTTGGACGCTTGCCCAGCATCATCCTGCAAGGTAGAAGAAGAAATATCCCAGCAGAGGGGAAGCTCTGCTGACCTCCAGGCCTGTGTCCTTCCATCACACCACTACTCTGAGCAACCTGCCTGACAATCTACCTGATAACTCCACCTGGACCTCTCATTCTTAATCAGTATAAAATATGAAGCAGACAGAAAGTTGCCAGTTTAGGTTTGAGTCCCCTAGACAAATATCTAAAACCATGTGAAACCACTTCTGATGTGATGTAGCTGCTAACTATGTCACACGTACCATAATTCAACAGATCCTCCAGGCGTGCTTGGTCCTTCTTTTCTGACACACAGCCAGCACTTCTCCTGAAGCATCAGCAAAACTCTAAATGGTGGGAAGACCTCTATTGGTCAATGAAACCAACAGATTTGCGAATTTCTAAGAAATGCAATTCACGACCACTTGGTGTATTTACAGAATTTATTGATAGGGGCAGGGGAGCTCAGTCAGAATCTTGGTGTAGGGTCTCTATCTTTTGTATAAAGAAACACACATGCAGAAACAGAGAGGAGACCTGCAGTTAGACAGAAAAGAAATGATCCTTATACTGGAGCAATCCAGATGAGGCAGAGTTGTGGGCTGTAGTTTCTGGCTTGCTGGGTAGGCGGTGGGGTTGAAACAGGTACAAAAAAGGTATATCAAGCAATTGCAAAGACAAATAGGATGGGTGAAATGGGAAGCAAGGGTGTTTGGAGGTCGTGAATCCTGTGATCTTCAGTCTGGAAATTTGCCTGGAAACATCCATGGACAGAGGAGCCTCTTGGGGTACAGTCCAAGGTGTCTCAAGAGTTGGTCAAATCCCAGTGGCATCATTTGATCACCATGCCTGTTTGGGGAAGCTGTTTGGTGAAGACAGTAATCGGTATTTCATGGAGCAACTGGGAGAATTAAAGCAACAAACCAACGTGCACATAGTAGATGCTTATTAATATGCATTCCACCTAAAATCGGAATCTGTATTTATAATCTTAAAAGTAGTTTTAGACCAAAAGTCTTTTGGGCTAAATATTTTCCTTAAATGAATACTAATCCTTGACTTTACCCCTTCCCCCCCCACACACAGTTGCTTTTTCCTTATGTTGACTAAACAGCATCATAAGAGACGAAAGTTGCCATCAGCAGCCCTGATTATGGAGATTTTGGTAAAAAGATAGGAATCTTTCCAGCAGGCTTGCCACAGCCAGGCATACACAGGCAGGTGACAAGTGCCGTCCGCTGGCACATCTTGCTTTATGTGTGTGATCAGAGAGGCAGTGCAGAAGGCCTCTCTCCTCTGGAGCTGTGTGTGTAGTTTTTCAGAATCTGTCTGTTCACAAATCCAGCCATCTCTGTAAGTTGCCACATGCCCGCATGGGTCCATGTTTGCTGAATAAAGTTTTCCACAAAGCACAGTGCCAGGTTGGAATGTTGGTGCTGAATGAAACACATTTGAATTTCATAGGAGGCTGCTTCAAACCAGGCTGGGGCCCTGGACGATAAAATTTACGAAGGCACACTCTGAATTAATCAGCAAATATATACTAATTCACGCTGACCTTTTTTCAAGCTGCGGCCTTTTTATCACTCACTGTGGGTTTAACATTGGCCTACCGAGTGTTATTACAAAGGACTCGATGGTTGGCCATAATTATATAATGCAAATGACATTTGCTGTTTTGTTTGAGCTTATTCCCTCAGATGTTTCCTTCTTTTATCACACTCTTCACACATCTGTGTCCCCACCGTGGCTCTGCTGGCTCCTCCTCTTCTGGTCCCCAAGTTCCTGTGCTGTCTGTCCCGACTGTCAGGCAGACACAGCCCGCTGTGAGGATGCAGCGGGTGCGATGCCTGCCTCTGACACAGGTTATGTTGACAGCTGGTCGGAACAGGTGTACACTGATTCTACCATCAAATGGCAACACGCATTTGGCTCCCTCCAACGCACAGGCATGAAAAACCTGTTCTCCTCACATTTCTTTGGAGATTGATTGACTGTTCTTTGACACAGCACACTGTGACTGTTTGTAAGGTCCCTGGTCCTTGGCCGGTTCAGACTCATTTCAGGGAAGTCTCAGAGAGGACCTCCATGTGGCACCATGAATTATTCATCTGCTTCTGCGGGATGGAGGTGAGGGAGAATGGAGTCTCCCCTCTCCTCCTCTCTACTCCAAGACCCAGAAGATACTCTGCTACATATCTGGGGAGTTCAAACAGCAAGGGGCTGACTGCTGGAGAAAAAGAGCACTGACGAGGTACAGCGATATTTGGATTCTGAGATGATTTAAAATTGGAGCAGCATTTTCCAAGATCCACTGCATCCTGTTACTGACCCAAATAATTGTAAAATGGTGATTTAAAAACTATAATAATTTAAGCCAAGTTAAATTGCTCATCCCTAGGAAGCGGCTGAAGATTGTATTTGGTCTCAGTTTAAAAAAAAAAAAAAAACCTCCTATGATAAAATGTCATGACTAATTTTTTTTTTTAAAGTTCCTGTTGAAGAAGGCAGCCTTGTGACCAACCGAACACTTTAACAATTCTCTGAGTGGATGACGTCTGGTTGAACTCTGGGGGAGCTTTTTGCCCTGTCACAGATAAAGGTTGTACATTTTTTTCTTTAAAAAGAGGACAAGAAAAAAACAAATCCTGTTACCAAGCAGAAAAGGGGTTGGTGAGCATATCAAATGCACTTGTGGGTCCAGGGGTGAGCAAGTAAAAAACCATAATGCTTAATTCTTCCATTTCCAGGAGGACACAGCTTCCCGGGAAAACCAGGCAGACGTGGAGCAGGGGACCTGCTGCCCAGTGACTTCTCGCCATCACCTTCTGCCTTTTCCCAGAGCCCTAGACCAGCAGTTCCTATCTGGGCACATTTGCTCTACTGGATTTTCCCCTCTCTTTTTTTTCCCTTGCATGCTGACTCTTATTTTCATCCTTAATTCATTCTTTCATTTCCTTGGTGAGTAGAACAAAAGAGCTTCAAAACCAAGATGGCTGTAGCAGGAAGAGTGAACTTAAAATTAGATGAGTGCTTCATGGGATTTTTATCTCCAACCCCACAGAGTCAAAGCAGAAATCTGGGCTTCTTTTGGGGAATGTATGGTATCAACATCTAAAAGCATTTTAGGGCTGTATGCTCAGAAACTGCCATTGTTATCCTGAATTGATGATGCTATATTAGCACTCCACCAATTCATTTTGTACAAAAGTACAAATCTAATAAACTCATCTCAGAAATAACCCTAATGTATTCAGTTGCTAATGCCTCAGCTGCCTAATATATTTGTATACAGCAGAATTCTAAATCCAGTGGAGAATTCTGAGATGGGTTTATGCATTGCATGCTTCTCATAAAACCTTATTTGAACATTTGATTCCAGTTTACATTTTATTAGTAAAGCTCTCATTTTTCATTCAGAAAGCGAAAGCAGAGGTGAGGAGAAGTACATTCCTGCAACTTCAATTCTGTGTCCAAATAACTTACAAGATGGACACAAAATGGACAAGGCTATGACTACCCTGAAGACAATTACAAAAAATACTTAATTAGGATGCAATGCTGGTTATTTTAAGCCATACAAAAGAGTTCTGTACATAATAGAGTGGCTGTTTCATGCAGCTCATATGATAAAATTCTCACCAGTCTTAAAATGACAGATGTAATATTACCTTTAATAAGTGTCTACCGATGCATGCAAATTGAATTAGATAGTGGGAGTACAAATTTGTCCGATAATTAAGATAAAATTTCATGTCAGCTTAAACCCTGGTGTATATTAGTAACTCTGTATATTTCCTCTCTGTTCTCTACCAATTATTTTTTAGTGTAGCTTCTTGATTACTGAAATAGGCTAAGGGGGTAAAAAATTGGCCCCCAAAATGTATTATTATAAATGGAAGCAAGTCAAACCCCTGATAACTACTCAGTTTATGCTAAGTTTAAAAATATCAAGCATAACTCAAAAACTTAAATTCAACTGGTATTAAGTTAGTGTTTCTGAAGTCTCATAAAGTGTTACTATGCCCTTAAGGCTAATGTTGAGCTAATGCCATTTAGGGGAAATAAAAACACAAAATTTAGAAGTCAGTAATTCCATTGATTTAGAAAACCTGAGTTTTAAACTGATTCTGCAATGTTTTCTCTTAACATTGCAAATAAACTGGATGCTCAATGTAATATTTTATTTACAAAAAAATCTTAGAAGGCACACATAGACACACACACACACACCCCTTGTGTGCACACATGCAAAACACCATGCTCACATACACAGCTTAAAGGGTAAGTGTTCTGCATGGCATTCAGCTCTATTTTAATACCCTCCACTGCTGTGATCACAGTCCCCCAAGAGAGGCAAATATCCTGAGCATTATTAAAAGTGGGATTATCCAATCTAATACTGAAGATTTGGGAACCAGCCAAAAGGAGTCAGAAGCATGAGGGTAAAACAAAGAGGACTTATCGGGGCACAGACCACCGGGTTTGCAGTCCCTAAGCTTGTGCCTGGTGGTATATGATTGACAACACCTGACAGGTGACTGTCACTTGACCAAACAATGAATGCCCTCAGATGCCAGTGTCCGTGGGGTTTGCCTGCCACAGTGTCTGTCCATGAAAGAGAACACTGGGAGAACATATTTCCTAATGACTAGCTCTCCTGAGGAGTGCACATCCTCTAATTTGAGCTTCACAACAGTCCTTTGAGGTTTTTACTATGAAGAGTATTTATGCCTTTCTATACAGAAAACCAGACTCAATGGGGTTAAATGGCATGTCTAGGGTTAGAAGGTAAGTGACTAGGCCAGGATCCAGATATGATCACTTCCACTTGAAAGACAGTTTTTAAGAAACCATGCTGATATCCAGACTCAGTTCTTCCACTTATTGTGTTCATGGCCAAATCCAGATCCAGCCTCCAGAGTCTATGACATTAAAGAGTTTGGCAAATTGACCACTGTGGGAAAGTAGTCCCTACTCAGCTCTATCAGTTACTACCACAAAAATGTGGGATTTGCTACCCCATGTCAGTAAGATTCTGGATGGCTATAGTATTTATGTCTACAACCCCTATACATATGGCCCTGAAATATACCTCTGCCTTGAAATATAATTTTGTGCCTTCTGGTAATCAGACATTATTTATATCATTATTTAGCAATTTAGTACATTTTCGTACTGCAGCCTGCCCCCAGAACATCTTCATAGCTCTTATGTTATTTCTCAGACTAGCTAGGCAATTTCTTATAAAGGTTATTTTTGGAACACCCCTGTATATAGTGAGTGCTAGTTGTTCACTCACAGCATACATTCTCCCCTTTGTCCTTAATAGTAAAATCTTGACTTTTAACTGGACAGCTATGTACTAAGTCAAAAGACTATATTTCTCAGCCTCCCTTTCATCTCAGTGTAGCCACATGATTAATTTTGAGATAATCAGATGTAAATACTATTCTGTGGGACTTCCTTGATGTCTCTTTAGAGGGAGGGTGTCCTTATTTGGCCCTTCCTAATATTAGAGGTCTTGGACATAAATTGACTGGAGTATATGCAATCACTTAACATTGTGAAGTAATTTTAAAATTTAAGTTGCTTCCACCTCCGTTCAGTTCAGTTCAGTCACTCAGTTGTGTCCAACTCTTTGCGACCCCATGAACTGCAGCATGCTAGGCTTCCCTGTCCATCACCAACTCAAACTCACATCCATTGAGTCAGTGATGCCATCCAGCCATCTCATCCTCTATCATACCCTTCTCCTCCTGCCCCCAACCCCTCCCAGCATCAGGGTCTTTTCCAATGAGTCAACTCTTCCCATGAGGTGGTCAGAGTACTGGAGTTGCAGCTTTAGCATCATTCCAACCAAAACACCCAGAACTGATTTCCTTTAGAATGGACTAAATGGATCTCCTTGCAGTCCGAGGGACTCTCAAGAGTCTTCTCCAAAACCACAGTTTAAAAGCATCAGTTCTTTGGCACTGAGCTTTCTTCACAGCCCAACTCTCACATCCATACATGACTACTGGAAAACCACAGCCTTGACTAGACAGATCTTTGTTGGCAAAGTGTTGTCTTTGCTTTTGAATATGCTATCTAGGTTGGTCATAACTTTCCTTCCAAGGAGTAAGCGCCTTTTAATTTCATGGCTGCAATCACTATCTGCACTGATTTTGGAGCCCAGAAAAATAAAGTCTGCCACTGTTCCCACTGTTTCCCCATCTATTTCCCATTAAGTGATGGGACCAGATGCCATGATCTTCATTTTCTGAATGTTGAGCTTTAAGCCAACTTTTTCACTCTCCTCTTTTACTTTCATCAAGAGGCTTACTTTCTGCCATAAGGGTGGTGTCATCTGCCTATCTGAGGTTATTGATATTTCTCCCGGCAATCTTGATTCCAGTCTGTGCTTCTTCCAGCCCAGCCTTTCTCATGATATAATCTGCATAGAAGTTAAATAAGCAGGGTGACAATATACAGCCTTGATGTACTCCTTTTCCTATTTGGAACCAGTCTGTTGTTCCACCTCCAGTTCTAACTGTTGCTTCCTGATCTGCATATAAGTTTCTCAAGACGCAGGTCAGGTGGTCTGGTATTCCCATCTCTTTCAGAATTTTCCACAGTTTATTGTGATCCACACAGTCAAAGACTTTGACATAGTCAATAAAGCAGAAATAGATGTTTTTCTGAAACTCTCTTGCTTTTTCAATGATCCAGCAGATGTTGGCAATTTGATTTCTGGTTCCTCTGCCTTTTCTAAAACCAGCTTGAACATCTGGAAGTTCATGGTTCATGTATTGCTGAAGCCTGGCTTGGAGAATTTTGAGCATTACTTTACTAGCATGTGAGATGAGTGCAATTGTGTGGTAGTTTGAGCATTCTTTGGCATTGCCTTTCTTTGGGATTGGAATGAAAACTGTCCTTGTCCACTGGAGAAGGGAATGGCAAGCCACGTCAGTATTCTTTCCCTGAGAACCCCATGAACAGTATGAAAAGGCAAAATGATAGGATACTGAAAGAGGAACTCCCCAGGTCAGTAAGTGCCCAATATGCTCTGGACATCAGTGGAGAAATAACTCCAGAAGGAATGAAGGGATGGAGCCAAAGCAAAAACAATAACCAGTTGTGGATGTGACTGGTGATAGAAGCAAAGTCCAATGCTGTAAAGAGCAATATTGCAAAGGAACCTGGAATGTTAGGTCCATGAATCAAGGCAAATTGGAAGTGGTCAAACAGGAGATGGCAAAAGTGAACATCGACATTCTAGGAATCAGCGAACCAAAATGGACTGGAATGGGTGAATTTAACTCAGATAACCATTATATCTACTACTGCGGGCAGGAATCCCTTAGAAGAAATGGAGTAGCCATCATGGTGAATGAAAGAGTCCAAAATGCAGTACTTGGATGCAATCTCAAAAATGACAGAATGATCTCTGTTCATTTCCAAGGCAAACCACTTCTGTTGCTGGTACCTAATTTTGGCAGATCAGTCTTTCTACTGAGAACAACTAGAAAAGCTGAGGGCTTTTTGTTTGTTTTATTATTTTCTTCAAAACACTAAAGTTTTCAGGAGCTCTCAAAGTTGTAAGGATTCAAGAAACCAAAGAGTAGGAGGGTGAGAAACACTGTGCTGTCTTTCATCAGTTAGAGGATATAAGAACAAAGATACTGGGGCTCCAAGGTCTGAGCCTTTGCCCTCCCAGGGGCCTTTCTGCTGGATTCTTCACAAGGTCAAAAGTGGGGAGCACAGAGATGTCATCCTTCAGCAGAGTGATCTGGCCATGCTGAGGAAGGTCAAGGAGTGCAAATGTTCTTATTAAACTACCACCTCCCATACAGAGGCCTGAAGCTCACTGAGGAATCCTCTCTCCTATCTCCTGCAAGGCTGACCCACTATGCCAGTGCAGATACATATTCGTGAGAGTCTTAGAAAAGGGAAGATAAATGATCCTCAATTTCACTGCCTCTTTCCCCACTAGAGCATTTGTCAATTCCAGTGTTGTGGTTTAGAGGCTGAAAACAGCAAAAAGCACTGACTGAGTTACTGAGAGCTAAAGAGAGTATTCAGCAGTCTATAAGGCTGAGGGACATGGCCAAATATTGAGTCCAGGCTCATCAGACAGGAGGGGTCATGGCAAACACTCCAGGCTTCAGCTGGAACCCCCACAATGCCTGCTCTAGAAATGGTCATGAAATAGATTAGTCTTCATGAAAACATGATGGTGAAATAAATTAGTCCTTCAAATCAGCTCCCTACATTGGAATAAGACATACTACCCCTTACCTAACTTCGTGCCAGAAATAAAAGCAAATCTTTGAAGGAAGATGTCATCATTTTAGGGTTTCCCTGGTGGCTCAGTGGTAAAGAATCTGCCTGCAAGGCAAGAAGTGCAGAAGCTGCAGTTTCAATACCTGGGTCAGGAAGATCCCCTGGAGGAGGGCATGGCAACCCACTCCAGTATTCTTGCTTGGAGAATTCCATGGGCAGAGGAGTCTGGCAGGCTGCAGTCCATGGGGTCAAAAAGAGTCAGACATAACTTAGCAACCAACACATACAATACAATGTGTTCACCACATTAAGTCTGGTACCACCTATCTCCATAAAATTGACTCCTGTCACCCATTTCACCCACCTCCTAAACCCCTTCTCCTATGGTTATCACCAGGCTGTTTTTTTTGTTATCTATGTTGTTTTTATTTGTTTTGTTTTTTAGTTTCAGGATGCTTTCAAATTGTGGTGCTGGAAAAGACTCTTGAGAGTCCCTTGAATAGCAAGGAGATGAAATCAGTCAATCCTAAAAGAGATCAACCCTGAATACTCATTGGAAGGACTGATGCGGAAGCTCCAATATTTTGGCCACCTGATGTGAAAAGCCGACTCATTGGAAAAGACCCTGGTGCTGGGAAAGATTGAGGGCAGGAAAAGAGGGTAACAGAGGATGAGATGGCTGGTTGGCATCACCTATTTGATGGACATGAGCTTGGGCAAACTCTGGAAGATAGTGAAGGACAGGGAACCCTGGCGTGCTGCAGTCCATGGGGTCACAAAGAGTCAGACGCGACCTAGTGACTGAACAACAAAAACCACATGTTATTTGTCTTTCTCTGTCTGGCTTATTCCATTTAGCATAATACCCTCAAGGTCCATCTGTGTTGTAAATGACAACATTTCCTTCTTTTAATGGCTATGTTGTAACCCTTTATTTCTTTATCCAGTCATCCATTGATAGGCACTCAGGATATTTCCATATATTGGTTATTATAAATGATGCTGTAATCAATATAAGGGTGCATATAACTTTTAGAATTAATTGTCTCTGTATTCCTCAGATGAATACCCAGAAGTGGAATGAGTGCCTCGATCATATGGAAGTTCTATTTTTAATTTTTTGAGGAACTTCTATTTTTTTAATGTAGTGTCTGCACCAACTTACATTCCCATCAATAGTATACTAGGGTTCCTTTTCCTTTATATCCTCTTCGACACTTGTTATTCTTTGCCTTTTTCACAAAAGCCATTCTAACAAGTGTGAGATGACATCTCATTGCTGTTTTGATTTGCATTTCTCTGATTATTAGAGATACTGGTATCTTTTCAAGGGTCTACTGGCCATTTGTATGTCTATGAAAAATGTCTGTTTATATCCTCTGCCTATTATAAAATCAGGTTGCATGGATTTTTTTTTTTTCTTCTTGCTACTGAGTTGTCTGAGTTCCTTTTATATTTTGGATATTAACACCTTATTAGATACATGATTTGTAACAATTTTCTCCCATTCAGTAGGTTGTCTTTTCATTTTTTGATCATAAATGGATATTGAATTTTGTCAAATGCTTTTTCTGCCTTTACTGAGATGATCATATGAGTTTTATCCCTTATTTTACTAACGCGGTGTATCATGCTGATTTGCAAATATTGAACCATCCCTATATTCCTGTAATAAATCCCACTTAAACATGGTGTTTGATCATTTTAATATAGTTTTGAACTCAGTTTCCAAATATTTTATTGAAGATTTTTTGCATTTATGTTCATTATGAATATTAGCCTGCAATTTTCTTTTTGTGGCATCTTTGTCTGATTTTGGTATCAAGGTAATGTTAGCTTTGCAAAATGATTTAGAAATGTTTCCTCCTATTCTATCTTTTTGAGGAACTGAGAAGGTTAGGTGTTAAACCTTCTTTTAATGTTTAATAAAATTCACCAGTGAAACCATCTGGTGCTCAGTTTTCAATTTGTTGTGGGGCGTGGGGGTATTTATTACTGACTCAATCTTCTTACAAATCATTTATTTATTCAGATTTTCTATTTCTTCATGATTCAGTCTTGGAAGGTTGCATTTTTCCCAGCATTTATCCATTTTTTATAGGTTGTCCTATTTGCTGATGTGTGATTGTTCATAGCAGCTTTATAATGTTTCCCCAAAAATCATGTTATCAGTTTTAACTCCTCTTTTTTCATTTCTGACCTTATTTATTTGAGCCCTCTCTTGTTTTTGCTTGGTGAGTCAAGCTAAGGTTTGCCAGTTTTGTTTATCTTTTCAAAGAATCAGTTCTTAGTTTCATTGATATTTTCTTATTTTTTTAAGTTATTTATTTTCATTGGAGGCAATTAATTGTTTTACAATATTGTAGTGTTTTTTGCCATACATTGACATGAATCAGCCATGGGTGTACATGTGTGCCCCATTCCAAATCTTCCTCCCACCTCCCTCCCCACCCCATCCCTCTGGGTTGTCCTTGTGCACTGGCTTTGAGTGCCCTGTTTAATGCATAGAACTTGGACTGGTCATCTACTTACCATATGGTAATATATATGTTTCAATGCTATTTTTTATTTTCTGATTTTTTCAGGCTCCATGTCATTTATTTCCACTCTGATCTTTATTATTAGCTTCCTATTGATAAAGGACAGAAATGGTATGGACCTAACAGAAGCAGAAGATATTAAAAAGAGGTGGCAAGGATACACAGAACTGTACAAAGAAGATCTTCACAACTGAGATAATCCCGATGGTGTGATCACTCAACTAGAGCCAGACATCCTGGAATGTGAAGTCAAGTGGGCCTTAGAAAGCATCACTACGAATAGAGCTAGTGGAGGTGATGGAATTCCAGATGAGCTATTTCAAATCCTCAAGATGATGCTGTGACAGTGCTACACTCAATATGCCAGCAAATTTGGAAAACTCAGCAATGGCCACAGGACTGGAAAAGGTCAGTTTTCATTCCAATCCCANTTTTTTTGGGCTCCAAAATCACTGCAGATGGTGATTGCAGCCATGAAATTAAAAGACGCTTACTCTTTGGAAGGAAAGTTATGACCAACTTAGATAGCATATTGAAAAGCAGAGACATTACTTTGCGAACAAAGGTCTGTCTAGTCAAGGCTATGGTTTTTCCAGTAGTCAAGCATGGATGTGAGAGTTGGACTGTGATGAAAGCTGAGCACTGAAGAATTGATGTTTTTGAACTGTGGTATTGGAGAAGACTCTTGAGAGTCCCATGGATTGCAAGGAGATCCAACCGGTCCATTCTAAAAGAAATCAGTCCTGAATGTTCTTTGGAAGGATTGATGCTAAAGCTGCAACTTCAGTACTTTGGCCACCTGATGCAAAGAGTTGACTCATTGGAAAAGACTCTGATGCTGGGAAGGATTGGGGGCAGGAGGAGAAGGGGACGACAGAGAATGAGATGGCTGAATGGCATCTCCGGGAGTTGGTGATGGACAGGGAGGCCTGGCATGCTGCAGTTCATGGGGTCTCAAAGAGTCGTACACAACTGAGCAACTGAACTGAGCTGAACTTTGTGCTTTGTTCTTTTTTTCTAGTTTTCTTAAGTGTAAAGTTAAATTGTTTATTTGAGATTTTTATTTCTTGATGAAGGTCTGCATTTTTATGAACTTCCCTTTAATTGCTTTGCTCCCTCTCATAGATTTTAGAATGTTATATTTCCATTTTCATTTGTCTTAAAGTAGTTTTTAATTTCCCTTTCGATTTTTAATTGACTTATTGGTTTTTCAGTAGTATATTGTTTAATCTCCACATATTGATTTCTAGTTCCATACCTTTGTGGTCAGGAAAGATGCTTGAAATTATTTCAACCTTATTTATTGATAATTATTTTGTGGTCTAATATGTGATCTATCCTAGAGATGTTTCCTACACATTTGAGAAGAATGTGTATTCTACTACTTTGGCATGAAATGTTATA
>SJXQ01003155.1:26777-140209 GCA_006408695.1 Aepyceros melampus
TTATATATATATATATATATATATATATATATATATATATATCTTTTAAAGTCATCTGGTTTACCATGTCATTTAAAATTGTTTATTGAATTTCTGTCTGAATGATATACCCATTGATGTAAGTGGGGTATTAAAGTCCCTTGCTATTATTGTATTGCTATTTCTCCCTTCAAGTCTGTTAATACTCGCTTTATATATTTAGATACTCTACTTTTGGGTGCATAAATATTTACAAATATTATATCATTTTTTATTGATCTCTTTATCATTATGCAATGCCCTTCTTTGTCTTTTATTAATTATAGTCTTGGTTTTAAAATCTGTTTTATCTGACTTTAGCTATATCAGCTTTCTTTTCTTTTTTTAATTGTATGGATTATCTTCTTTTCATCCCTTCACTTTTAATCTGTTTGTGTCCTTACCTCTGATGTGAGTCTCTTGTAAACA
Source organism: Aepyceros melampus (assembly GCA_006408695.1). Taxonomy (NCBI): domain Eukaryota; kingdom Metazoa; phylum Chordata; class Mammalia; order Artiodactyla; family Bovidae; genus Aepyceros; species Aepyceros melampus. The sequence goes on from SJXQ01003155.1 coordinate 27,225, forward strand.
ACATATGGATGACTCCTGTTTTCTTATCCATACAGCCACTCTTTGTCTTCTGACTGAAGAATTTAGTTCATTTACATTTAAAGTAATTATCGATAAATATGTACTTACTGACATTTTGTTACTTATTTTCTGTTTTCCTTTTGTAGCTCCTCTTTATTTCTTTTTCTTTTGCTCTCTTGTGGTTTAGTGACTTTCTTTAGTGTTATGTTTAGACAATTTTCTCATTATATTTTGTGTATCTACTCTAAGTTTTTTCTTTGTGATTGCTATGAAATGTACATATGACAGCTTATATAGATAAAATAGTATGGTTTAAGCTGATGGCAAGTTAAGTTTGAACACATTCTTAAAACTACATTTTTCCCTTCCCCAGTGTTTCATATTTTTGATGTTATATTTTATGTTTTTTAGTTTTGTGTATCTCTTAACTATTTATTGTAGTTATAATTTTGCTACTTTTATTCTTAGCATTTAAACTAGTTTTGTAAATAGTCTATGACTTTTACTGTATATTTTCCTTTACCAGTGAGATTTTTATTATTATGTGTTTGTTTCTGTTAGTTAGCACCTTTTCTTTCTGCTTAAACAACTCCCTTTAACATTTCTTGTAAGGCCAATTACATCTGGATAATCAATCCATTGATGTAAGCTGGGTATGAACTCCTTTCGCTTTTGTTTGTCTGAAAAACTCTCTCTCTCCTTCAGTTTTGAATGATAACCTTGTTGGATAGAGTACTTGGTTGAAAGTATTTCCTTTCAGCACTTTGAATAGATCATGCCACTGCATTCTGGCCTGCAAAGTTTCTGCTGAAAAACCAGGTGACAGTCTTGTAGGGGTTCTCTTGTGTGTAGTGTGTTGTTTTTCTTTTGCTTCTTTTAAAATTCTTTGTCTTTAACTTTTGATAGTTTAATTAAAATGTGTCTTGGTGTGGATCTCTTTGAATTCATCTTATTTGGAATGCTCTGTGCTTCCTGGACCTTGTTACCTGTTTTCTTTCCCAGGTTAGGGGTGCTTTTAGCCATTTTTTCTTTAAATAACTGTTACTTCCCTTTCTCTCTCTCTTCTCCTTCTGAGACCTCTATAACATGAATGTTATTCTGTTTGATATCATCCCATAGGTCCCTTAAGCTATCTTTATTTTTTAAAATTAATTTCCCTTTTTGTGCTCTGTTTGGGTGAGTTCCATTCTCCTGTTTTCCCAATGATTCATTGTTTGCTTCATCTAGTCTGCCATTGAATCCCCTCAACTGTGTTTTTCGGTTAAGTTATTGTATTCTTCAGCTTTGTGACTTCTGTTTGATACTTTCTTATATTTTCTATCTCTTTGTTGAAGTTCTCACTATGTTCATTCATTCTTCTCACTCTTTATGACCGTTATTTTGGATTCTTTATCAAAGATTAATTATCTTTATTTCATTAAGTTCTCTTTCAGGGATTTCTTTTTGAACATATTTCTTTGTTTTCTAATTTTACTTGACTCTCTGTGTTTCTAAATATTAGACAGAATAGCTAACTCTCCCAGTATTTCAGATGTGGCATTGTGCAGGAGATGAATCTTATCATTCAACCTTACCATAATTCTTGGTTGTTTCTTGACCTTTGTGATTGTCTACATAGCCTGGTTTATTCTTTATAGGTCCCAGTTGTTGAGGGTGTGCCAAGACCTGTCAGTGTTCCATTGAGATGGATCTCAGTCAGCACCTAGTTTCACACTGATTGGAAGCCAACTCCTTATGCAGCAGCTTTTAAAATATGCAAATACATAAAGTATTGCATATAGTCTGGTGGTACTGCATTCATAATCACTGCTGACCTCCAGATCAAGAGATCTATAGATGTTCTCTGGGTGACAGTGGCAAAAAATTGAGGCTTCCAATGAGTTTATAATATGCTCTTTTTTAAGATGTGCCAGCAAGCCATGATGAGCCCAAGGGAAGAAATAAGAATGGTTTCTGCCCGTCTTCCATGAGAGTGCCTTCCACTTCTAGGCATATAGCAAACCAGAGACCTGTCCCTCAGGTTGAAATTCCAAGACAAATAAATGGGCCGTTTTCACAGGCAGGCTGGCGGTGCATTTCAGTCTGCTGTCTCTGCAATGTTCTGGGTGTGAGAGCCTACTCAGCACTGTCTTTAATTATTCAGTCCTCTGGGGCCCAGGAACATAAGCCCTTCTGGCCACCAGGGCAAGGTGATTAAAAGGCATTTGTTTCTGTGTGAACTGTGCTTACCTGCTGGTTTTAGAGAGGCTGTGCGAGTGTATTGAGGGCAGGGCACATCCAGGGCTTCAGCAATGCAGGAAACGAGCAATAGACACCAAACAAGCTTATGACTTTAGCAACTGTGTCCGCATGTTCCTTACCTGCACTACAAAGTTATATAGTACAGAAATGGCACTTGCCAACATCTCCACTCTCAGAGAAAGTCCCAACTCACCCCTGTCCCTCTGGTAGATGCTTTAGATTAAGAAATGAATCTCCTTCACATATAGTCCAGGCACCTCTCTAACTATTGCCTTTGTACCAGTTCCCAAAATTAGTGAGACTACATACATTCTTCAAAAGGAGTATCTTAGATCCCCACAGCTCCCACATCTCCCAGACATAAGGTCTGTTGGTTTCAAAGCCAAATGTTTTGGGGGGCTTCTTCTCTCCAGTGCAGCTCCCAAGTATTGGGGTGATCAACATGAGGCATGAAGTTCTCTCTCCTTTGGGACTAGCTCTGGATCCACCAGATCCTTCCCTCTTGTGGGTCGCCATACCAGTTATGTGTTTTTCTGTGATTCTGCATCTCCGCCTCTCCTACCCACGTGGTCCTTTTATCGCTTGTTGTGAAACATCTGTTCAGCCAATTAACGGTTCATTCTTAGCAGTGGATTTTCTATGTGTGACTATAAAGTTGGTTTGTGCATTGGATTTGCACAGATGGCAGATCATTATGTCTAAACGCATTTGTTGTTATTGTTCAGTTGCAAAATTGTGTCCTACTCTTTGCAACCCCATGGACTGCAGTGTGCCAGGCTTCCCTGTCCTTAACCATCTCCTGGAGTTTGTTCAAATTCATGTCCATTGAGTCAGTGATGCCATCCAACCATCTCATCCTCTGCAAGGATCTTCTTATGCCACCATCTTAGATTGCCTCCCAACACCCTTCTTTGTTAATAGAGATATAATCAGAGTTAATGTTAGCACATGGAGAAGGCAATGACACCCCACTCCAGTACTCCTGCCTGGAAAATCCCATGGATGGAGGAGCCTGTAAGGCTGCAGTCCATGGGGTCACTGAGGGTCAGATACAACTGAGCGACTTCACTTTCACTTTTCACTTTCATGCATTGGAGAAGGAAATGGCAACCCACTCCAGTGTTCTTGCCTGGAGAATCCTAGGGACAGGGAAGTCTGGTGGGCTGCTGTCTATGGGGTCACACAGAGTCGAACATGATTGAAGTGACTTAGCAGCAGCAGCAATGTTAGTACAACTGTGGCTATTCTCTTGTACATTAAATATTTTGGAGGAGAACAGAGAAAGGTTTATTACAGGGTCATGCAAGGAAAGTTTTTAATTGTATAGGATTTTTAAATGGAAGAAAGGCAACCTTTATTCTGTGTGGCTATGGTTTCAGGAATAAGACCTGTCTGCAGGTGGAATTAAAGGAAAACATATTTCTGTTCGGTGTAAATTCTACATTCTTTAATCTGACAAATTTCTTTTTTGAGAAACTACTCTGTATTATGTACTAACTTAGATTCTAGAAATGCAAAGTCAAATAAGACAACTTAATGTCTGGAGGGAGCAATAATTACTAAGCTTAAATTATGAGTCACAAAGTCAAAAGCCTATAGGGACTTGACAGGTCAAGTCAAATTGGGCTGGGAAGTGGTGAGGACTTGGTAAACTAGAGAACACAGACATCTTCTAAAAGGTGCAACTTCCATTCAACTCCCCTGATGTATGCCTTTGGAAAGGCAATCCCAATATTTAAAGGCCTTCTTATTTTTCCAAATTTGGAAAACTAGATACTTAGGTGAAATGTTCAAATGCATAGAAGATTATGCAGGAAAGGGCTGAATTTGATCCAAAGGTATCCATTTTACTACCCTCTATGTAGTGGGTTGAATAGTGACTCCTCAAAAGACATGCGTAAGTGCATGCTCAGTTGCTTTAGTTGTGTTCAATTCTTTGCAATCCTATGGACCAGATTCCCCTATCCATTGGATTCTCCAGGCAGAAATACTGGGGTAGATTACTATACCCTCTTTCAGTGATTTAGCCAGGGAAGGTAAGAGATGTTGACACCCTGTAAAAGCTGGAAGAGGGAGAAAGGAGTTCCCCTCAGAGACTTTTGAAGAAGCACAGCCTAGACAACACCTCAATTTCAGATATCTAGCCTCCACAATGGTAAGAGAATACATTTCTTTTAAAAGTCATCCAGTTTGTGGTGATTTGTTATGGCAGATCGTTCTGTCTAAATGCATTTGTTGTTATTGTTCAGTTGCTAAGTCCTATCTGTCTCTTTGCAACCCCATGGACTGCAGCATGCCAGGCTTCCCTATCCTTCACTACCTCCTGGAGTTTGCTCAAATTCATGTCCATTGAGTTGGTGATGCCATCCAACCATCTCATCCTCTGTCACCCACTTCTCCTCCTGCTGTCAGTCTTTCCCAGATCAGGGTCTTCTTCAGTGAGTCAGCTCTTTGTATCAGGTGGCCAGAGTTTTGGAGCTTCAGCTTCAGCATCAGTCCTTCCAGTGAATATTCAGGGTTGACTTCTTTTAGGATTGACTGGTTTAATCTCCTTGCTGTCCAAGGGACTCTTAAGAGTCCTCTCCAGTAAGCTGAAGGTAAGCAAGTGTGCTTTAAGAGTACAAGGGAGTATCTTCAACCCACTAGAAAGAGATTAGAGGAGGAAGAGTCAGGGAGGGGTTTCTGAAGGAACTGACATGCAAGTGAAGTAACAATTGCCATCCAAAGCTTCTGTGTGTTTATGTGTAGTGAGGAGGGGAGGGTAAGCACATTCTAGATAGAGGTAATAATGCAAACTGTTCAACAGTGAGGGTTATATCATGAGGTCGTGAGCTTGCTATCAAGCAAGTGTTTACAAGTACATATTGCACAACTGCTGTCTGGGGAGTTTGAAAGGCAATCTATTCACAAGATAAACATTATATTCACTACTAGACAATATTTGCAATGCCTCTTGAACTTGAATTCTGATGACCCTTGTTTTTTCCCATCTTATTCTATCCCTGCATGCTGGCAGGGCTGACTGCCAATGTCAAGCTTGTAAGTTGCAATGATTCCAGGGCACCATGCTGAGTTTCAAGGGGCCAGATCCCTGCTGATCCCAGTCTCTCCATCCCATGGAGTAGATGCTACATCTTACAGAAAGTAAATGACCAAACCCTCAGCCTGGGAGTTCTATTACATCTCTTGACCAGTAAGACACAAACTGGTTTTCTTTCCTAAACAGTTTCAAGATGAGTCAGGAACAGAAATCTCCGGAGGTAGAAATTTTTGCATCTTGATTTGAAGAAGTGCCTTGATAATCTTTACCAAAGGAAAACTTTGGTAGAATTCACAGTCTAGGGGCTGCATTGGGCTAGACTCCTTGCTCAAATTTATAGAACTATTAAGTAGAGGTGACAGATGATGTGACATAAATCCTTTCAGAGCTGTGTTGTTTCTCTCACTCGCACTGTTTGTCTCTCAGTCTAGGGTATGTGTTCCCTCAGGCTAGGCAGAATGTGCCGGGGAAATGGAAAGTCGTAGAATAAGCATATTATATCTGCCTAGACCAACAGTTCCTAAACTTTTTGGTCTGAGGACCTATTTACATAATTCTTAAAATTTATTAGGGACCCCAAAGAATTTTATGTATAAGTCATATTTATCAATATTTACCCTATTAGAAAATAAAACAAACTTTTGAAATGAAAGATTAAACAAGCACACATTTCAGTAGCCAGCAGGGCAATAACACCATGACATGTCACATAGCTTCTGGACATGAGAGAATGAGAGTGTATTGTTTTCACAGTGTATTTATATTGTGACGAAAATAGTTTTGACCTGAATGAGTCTTGGAGACATCTCAAGAACTTTCTATTTCTCAAATATACAGATAAAATTTCATTTAAAAAAGTATTTATAATGTGAGTCAAATGTGTAGGAAAAGAATAGATTAATCAATAAGTGATACAAAGACAGCTTGTGATGGTGTTGGTTTAGTCACTAAATCATGTCTGACTCTTGCAACCCTATGGACTGTAGCCTGCCAGGCCCGTCTGGCCATGGGATTTAACAGGCAAGAATACTGGAGTGGATTACCATTTCCTCCTCCAGAGGATCCTCCCAACCCAAGGATGAACCCACATCTCTTGTGTCTCTTGCATTGATAAGCAGATTCTTTACCTCTGAGCCACTTGGGAAGACCATTAAATGACCATGGAGCTGACTATATAATACAGTTTGGGGTTAGGAAAAGCCTGTGTAAGCATGACACAAACTCAAAAAATGGTAGAAAGGAAGTGATAATTAGCCAGATAAAAGTAAAATACCTGAATGGTAGATGCCACTAAACATTTGCAACATATTTAATAACCAAAAATCAATTTCTCCAATATGTGATAACTTTACTTGTTTTAAATTAGTACAAGAAGGGGCAAAAATATGAACAAGAAATTCAGAAAAGAAATATTAACAGACAATAATATGTGAAAATGAACTCATCCTAAACAATATTTTAAAGCAATTTAAAGCAGTAATAATGGTGTATTTTGTATCTACCAAATTTTCAAAAAGTGTAATTTTAGTTGATAGCATAATACTTCTGGGAGTCTAGGAAAATGGGTACTCTCATATTTCACTGATGAAGGTATAAACTAAAGTACTTTTGCCTAACAATTTGCTTTATCTATTACAATTTTAAATGTGTATACCTTAACAGCCAGCCATCTCTCACATAAGAATCTGTCTTACAGGAATTACAATTAAATAATGTGGATATGTGTACAAAGGATTTCTCCTACAATTCTTTTTGAAGTAACAACAAAGATCAGAAATGATATTAAAGTGGGCACATGGCTGCTGCTGCTAAATCACTTCAGTCATGTCCGACCTTGTGCGACCCCATAGATGGCAGCCCACCAGGCTCCCCCGTCCCTGGGATTCTCCAGGCAAGAACACTGGAGTGGGTTGCCATTTCCTTCTCCAATGGGTGAAAGTGAAAAGTGAAAGTGAAATTACTCAGTCGTGTCCAACTCTTCCCGACCCCATGGACTGCAGGTTACGAGGCTCCTCTGCCCATGGGATTTTCCAGGCAAGAGTACAGGATTGGGGTGCCATTGCCTTCTCTGGGCACATGAAAATGTCCATTAATAGGAGATGAGATACATACATTGTACTGTAGTGATTGAACTGAAAACAATGCAGCCATGAACAAGAATAAAGTAGACTTCACTATATTGAAGTAGAAAAAAATTCATTGTACATGGTTACATTTGAAAGCCATTTGTGGAGTGATATGTATGGCACCATTTCAATATTTGGAGAAAAAGAAATATGTTTATAAATATATCTCTGGAAGCACAGGAAGTAGATGAGAAAAATACATAGCAAACCATCATGCTGTCATCATTTGTTTTCTCTAAAGAGTGGGATGAGGTTTGTAGTATAATTTTATTAATACAAACAATTTAAAAAGATGTGAAATTATGAGCAATTATTCTCCTTTCTTCCACATGTTTTCTTAGTACATTTTAAGCAAAATTAGAGTTGATTTTTAATAATAGAATTTAATATCTACAAAAATATAGCTTTGAGCTCCTCCCTGGCCCTCGCTCTTCTCTGTCATTAATGAAACCTAGAGGAAAAGAATGGGACACCTTGTACCTGTGACTAGGCTGTGTCACCAAATGACCAAGGAACAAGTGGGGTCCTCAGTTCAACCAGGTAGCCAAGGACACATGTGATTCTGGGCAGGTTGCCAGTGAGGTGCTATCAGAGCACCTCGTTTGGGTCTCTCCTCTGATCCCACCCACTCCACTTACCTTCCAAAGCTACCAAGGCTCCCGGACAGCTCCTCATCCCCTGAACACATTCACACCCTTCATCCATTCAATCCTTCATCCTTTCACTCACCACTGACTCCCCTAGTGATGAGTCAGGCAAGCGTGGTGCTAAAGGTGTTGGTGCAATGATAGAAAGGTAGAGGTCCTGCCCTCAAGGGAAGGGGCATGGGTGTCACACAGCACACAGAGGAAAGAGTCCTATAAACACAACTGTCCACTCATACATTTCAGAGCTAAGCCGAAGATTGTCTAGCATTCAATGAGGGCCTGGAACAAGGCAGGTACTGCTCTCTAGTCCCTCGTTGGGTACACTGACTTCCATCCATGGCAAGGACTCTTTCTGTGTCTTTGTCCTCTAGCACCTCCCAACACAGGCCGCAGGTGAGGAAGCTGCTTTTTGGTAGCACATGGTAGGAGGGGAGCATCACGCCACGTGCTCACTTCCTGTTTTCCAGTTCCCATTATCTCCTCTGAGCATCTCATCTTGGATCTCCTTTCCTCAGTCCTTCCAGAAAAACATTTCTCTTCCTTCTCCTCTCTCTTTCTTACTTCCTTTCCTCCCTTTCACCCTCCCTCCTTTCTCTCTCTCTCTCTGCAGCTGGCTTCAAGATTTGAGAGCTGAAGGAAGCCTAAGTTTCTGATAGTCTAACACTCCACAGTGTTAGAGGCAGACCTGGAGCCAGGCGTGGCTATGGCCTGCTCAAGCCCTCAAAGTCCACTGTGGATGAGGGTAGGGCAGGGGCCCTGAACTGCAGCTGGAGTGAAGAGGGACAGGGCTGTGCCCTCCGCCTCTACTCAGCGCAGGGCAGGCAGGGAGCATGACTGTGAGGGCCAGGGCCAGGAAGCAGCAAATTGGGGGTCACTTGCTCTAGAAGGAAATTCTAATGATTCAGGGCTGAAATATTATAAATGGGGAAAAAAAGTTTAAGAGGGTACTGTGAGTCCTCAGTACCTATAGGGAAAAAAAAAATTCCTTTTCTTTAAAGAAAAATGAATCTTCTCTGCAGTTTGGGGTTGTCAGAAGATTTCCCCCATCCCAAGGCTGTGACTGGCTGAGTGGGTCTTCTCACCTTGCAGTCATCAGGCATAATGGTCTCCAGGGGACAGTCAGAAATGTGCTTCTGCCTGACAGCCTGTGGAGCACAAAAATGCCAATGGGCCAGAAACTGGCGGACAAGGCCTGCCCGTGAGAGGCAGGAGGCATGGACCAGTGTGGACAGGCACACTCTGCCCAGGGCCTCAGTCTTCCTGTTTGTAAAATGAGGGACTAGGACTGGATGATACCAGAACCTGCTGCTCTGATAATGCGGGGCTCTGTTAGGCTGTGGCAGTGTGGGTGGGGGAGATGGAGGGGAAGAGGAGAGAGAAAGGAGGGGCGATGAGATGGGAGTCCCAGCGCACAGTTCTCCCACACCCTCCTCCTGCCCACTGAGCGGGGACTCTAGGTGACATCTCATCACACCTGTGGCTGACCTCAGTGTCCTGAGCCCCTCCTCCCATCCTCTTCTGAATCTTCCCCATGGATAGACATTTTAGACCTCTCTTTCTCAAGCCTCCAGTGACAGTTCATTCAGTGCCAAGGGCTACCTCTGGCCCATGGTCTCAGAATGTCCTATAGGCTCCAAGTTGAGGTCTTTGCACAGGATCGCAGGGATGTGTTCACCACAGCCTGCCTCTGGGGGTCCTCCCTCAAATGCCTTTGCTCCCGTGTGCATGAGACCAGGCATCATCCCTGCCACCATCAGACACTGAGACTGAGAGTAGGCTGAAGGCTCCAGAGACCCTGGATCCCTCTGTTCCAGGGCACCTTGCTCCCAACTGGCCCCTAGGTATCTGAGCAGCACACCCTGAAAAAGGAGGACACCCCTTGGGAGGTTCACAATGTAATTTTGTTCAGGGTAGCCTATGGTTTTAGGTGTTGCACAAAAGTAAGGAGCTAAAAACCACTGAAGCCCACATAGGAACAAGAGTGGTTTTCCACGGAATGTTCAGTCCTTTCGATGAGCTCAAGGCATTTGTGCTGGTCTTTATGGCCTCCCTAATTTCAGTTAAGTTCCTTTTTAACAAGGAGACAATGAACTCTAGGCTCAGAACCTTCAGCAGGAAATGTTCAATACTCATGGTTACTTGGGACTTCCCCAGTGGCCCAGTGGTAAAGAATCTGCTTGCAATGCCAGAGATGCAAGAAAAGAGGGTTTGATCCCTGGGTAGGGAAGATCCCCTGGAAAAGGAAATGGCAATCCACTCCAATATTCTTGCCTAGAGAATCCCATGGACAGAGGAGTCTGGTGGGCTTCAGTCTATGGGGTTGCAAAGAGTCAGACACAATTGAAGTGATTTAACATGCATGCATGCAATGGTAACTCAGCAGTAAAGAATCCAGTTGCCAGTGGAGACGTGGGTTCAGTCTCTGGGTCGGGAAGATCCCCTGGGAGAGAAAATGGCTATCCACTCCAGTATTCTTGCCTGGGAAATCCAAAGGACAGAGGAGCCTGGTGGGATACAGTCCATGAGGGTCACAAAAGAGTTGGATACAACTTAACAACTAAACAACAACCGCAATATTTGGCTTGTGTTATATACTTTTGAAATTATCATCTCTTTATGGTAAATGAAACTGGTTTTCCATTTAATAGCAGTGTACAATGTTTAAAATTTGGATTTACATAAGAGTCAAAAAGGAAGTTGACTTGAAAAAAGATTATTTCAGGTGAGGCTTGTCTGTGGCTGAGTTGGGAAAGCTCAATGTAGAGAGGGTGGGAACTCTTGTAAGGCAATATCTCTACCCTCATGGGCTGGTCCAAAAGGGCCCTCCAGATACCCATTGTATACTGGCTCTCATTCCTTCTCCCCAATTTTCCAATTTCCTGACTCCTCATTCCAGCCATCAAGATTTGTGTTGGTCTTCCTGCCATACTTGGGTGGTCTCTGGTTTACCACACCATCAACTGTCCTCATTCCAGGTCCTAGAATTCGCTGTGGAGTAATCTTAGTGGAAAGAGACCTCATACCACCAGATTCAGCTCTATAAAGCAACCCTCACCATCCCCACTCTCCCATTCTCTTCCCCAAAGCAGCCCACCATGCAGAAAAGAAGAGAAGTTACTTTTGATGGAGTTGGCTTCCCAACATGTATGGCAGACCCATCTAATCAACAGAGCTGAGGTTTTTAGTTCCAGGTCATAGCAGGTCAGTTACCTATCTCAGAAAGTGTTTTGAAAATATTTCAGTTCAGTCACTCAGTCGTGTCCGACTCTTTGCGACTCCAGGAACTGCAGCACACCAGGCCTCCCTGTCCATCACCAACTCCCAGAGTTCACTCAGACTCACATCCATCAAGTCAGTGATGCCATCCAGCCATCTCAGCCTCTGTTGTCCCCTTCTCCTCCTGCCCCCAGTCCCTCCCAGCATCAGAGTCTTTTCCAATGAGTCAACTCTTCACATGAGGTGGCCAAAGTACTGGAGCTTCAGCTTCAGCATCACTCCCTCCAAAGAAATCCCAGGGCTGATCTCCTTTAGAATGGACTGGTTGGATCTCCTTGCAGTCCAAGGGACTCTCAAGAGTCTTCTCCAACACCACAGTTCAAAAGCATCAATTCTTCAGTGCTCAGCTTTCTTCACAGTCCAACTCTCACATCCATACATGACTACTGGAAAAACCATAGCCTTGACTAGATGGACCTTTGTTGGCAAAGTAATGTCTCTGCTTTTGAATATGCTATCTAAGTTTGCCATAACTTTTCTTCCAAGGGTAAGCACCTTTTAATTTCATGGCTGCAGTCACCATCTGCACTGATTTTGGAACCCCCCAAAATAAAGTCTGACACTGTTTCCACTGTTTCCCCATCTATCTGCCATGAAGTGATGGGACCAGATGCCATGATCTTCGTTTTCTGAATGTTGAGCTTTAAGCCAACTTTTTCCACTCTCCACTTTCACTTTCATCAAGAGGCTTTTTAGTTCTTCTTCACTTTCTGCCATACAGGTGGTGTCATCTGCATATCTGAGGTTATTGATATTCCTCCTGGCAATCTTGATTCCAGCTTGTGCTTCTTCCAGCCCAGCATTTCTCATGATGTACTCTGCATATAAATTAAATAAGCCGGGTAACAATATACAGCCTTGACATACTCCTTTTCCTATTTGGAACCAGTCTGTTGTTCCATGTCCAGTTCTAACTGTTGCTTCCTGACCTGCATATAGGATTCTCAAGAGGCAGTTCAGGTGGTCTGGTGTTCCCATCTCTTTCAGAATTTTCCACAGTTTATTGTGATCCAATATTTAATAATATGCAAATGATCTATGAAAATTCTTGAATGAATGTGACAAAAATGTAACTTGAAAATGTAGCAGTTTGTTTGACTGCTCGGTTCTAATGAATTGGATGAACCTAGAGCCTATAATACAGAGTGAAGTAAGTGAGAAAGAGAAAGACAAATATTGTATATTAACACATATATATGGTGTCTAGAAAGATGAATCTATGTGCAGGGGAACAATGGAGACACAGACCTAGAGAACAGACTTGTGAACACAGGGAGGGAAGGAAAGGGTGGCACAAACTGAGAGTAGCACTGAAACATACATTACATATGCAGTATTAGACAGCCAGTGGAAATTTGCTTTATGACGCAGGAAGCTCAAATCTGGGGCTCTGTTGCAACCTAAATGGGTGGGATAGGATGGGAGGTGGGAGGGAAGTTCAAGAGGGAGGGGGCATATGTGACTGATTCATGTTGATATATGGCAGAAACAAACACAAGAGTGTAAATTTAAAATAAATAAACTTTAAAAAGAAAAAAAGAAAAAAAATGTAGCCGTTGCCGATGTTCATGGTCAGATTTCTTGCATTTTCACCTGAGCCATGCCTTGGGTTCACTGTCGCTATACGCTTGAGTTCTGATTCCTGGCCTCCTTCTCCCGGCACCAGGACCAGGCTTTGACTCTGCTACTTCCCTCCATTCTGTTCAGAGACCAGTTATAACAACCTAATCCCATCAGGAAGTTCACTGGGATAAACGAAAGTGCTCAGTTAATATTAGCCAAATCAGTGTATGAACTCCATGCAAGGTTTCAATCATAATTGTTGCTCGATGCTTTTGTGGAAGATTAAAATTTCCAGCAGTTATCTGGAACAGCAGGGCAAACTGACCAGACCCAGTTAGATCTTTCGGTTTTAATTTCAGTTTGATGGAATAATTTCACAAGAAATAGTACAAATTTGAAGCTTTGAGCTTAAGGCCCCCAAAGAAATAATTTCTTTAATATATTAGCATTTAATATTTTCTTTCCATGTATTGTTTGCCTCCATATGCAAAATTATAATTTGTACTTCTTTTCAAGGAAAAATAATATAATACATCAAACTCATAATCACATTAAAATTGACTAAATTAAATTGAAGATTTAAAGTCTTACCAAAGTTTCTAATTATGTATATATATGTCTCCCTCATGCAAATCAGTCTTTTTTCATGCTTTGCAACCTGCTCTCTGTTTAAAAAGATACCATAAAAATCTTTCCATATAAGTAGATCTAAAACTACTACAGTAATTACTCACTGTTGAAATTTTAGGTTGTTTTCATTTTTTCTTTTTTAATAAATAATATTGCATTAAAAGTCTCTTCCTATACTATTAGAAAATTAGGTTCTTAACAGTTTTCAAAAATGTTCTAAATAGTACTTCATGAACAATATGCTAAGAATGTTTTCACATACTTATTAAGTATTTTTTAGTATAAATTTCTAGCAGTTGTGTTGTTCACCAGAGAAAAATGTACTTTATAAAAATGACTTGGTAACTTATCAAATTGCTTTTCAGTAATATTGTAACAATTTATATACCCATAGGCAAAATATGAATGTACCTAAATCCTCACATACTCACTAGCATTGCATGTTTTAGTTTAAAATGCTCCCAATTTGATAAGTGAAAGTGGTGTTTTTTCCATTGTTTTTATTATTTCAAAACATTTCCTCAATTATTTGTGTGGTCCTTGAAATTATTGGTTATTCATTTTTCTGTATTAATAAGTAATCTCTTTATAAGTAAAGAAGTAAGTGCTAGTTGCTCAGTCAAGTCCAACTCTTTGTGACCCATGGATTATAGCCTGTTGGGCTTCTCTGTCCATGGAATTCTCCAGGTAAGAATACTAGTGTGGGTAGCCATTCCCTTCCCAAGGGATCTTCCCCAGCCAGGGATCAAACCTGGGTCTCCTGCATTGCAGGCAGATTCTACATTTATCCATTTTTTTTTTTTTCTATTAGAGTAGGCACTCTTTATCTACCCTTTGTCTACTTTATGTGTTCTTTGTTTTTTGCTCTTAATTTAAAATTTTTGCCATATTTGTAAAATTATTATGTAATTAAATCTTTCACCTTTATTGCTTTGTGGTTTCTGCTTTTGGTGTCATATTTAGAAAGGCCTTCCCTTTCCCAAAATTACAGAAACTTTTACTTGCAAGTGTCTTCCTACTTTTGTGGGTTCATATTTTACACATATTTTTAAGGAAGTTAAAGTTTTATAAGGTATGCATTAGTAAATTATTTCTCCAAAATATTAGTCAAATTATGATATTAATCATCAAATAATCAATCTCTTCCCTATTATTTTAAGCATCATTTATTATGTACTAAATTCTTAAATTTGTGTTTATTTCTGAACATCTTTTTCCATTGTTTTGCTTGTCTAGTTTGGTACTTCTGCCACACTGTTTTGATAACTACACATTGGTAATATGTTTTATAATTTGATGGAACAAGGAGTCCTCTATGATTTTTACTTTATAGAATTCTCCTGCATAGTTTTACTTGTTTCTCTTTCATATGAGCTATAGAAGTTCACCTACACACACAGACATACCATTAATACTGTTGTGGAATTACACTGAATGGGTAGATGAATTTGGAGGAAATCTAATACTGACTCTTTCCAACCAAAAGACCTGATAAGACTATTTATTTAGGTGTTTTTAAAACATCTTTCATCACTACTGAGGACCATATTCTCTAAAATGACTCCTGGAGAGCCAAAATCCTGCCAATGATCCATGGATTACCAGTGTTGAATTTACTCACATGCCCAGATAAATTGCTTAAAATGAGTACTAAAAGTCAAAATTGGAAGCTATTTAAGTGGGAAGCTACTTTTGTGTTCACCCTAAAAATTATAAGGACACTAATCTTGCCAAATATTGCAGAAGCAGTCATTTTTCTTTGAATTTAGGATATCAAAATTATAGAAAAATATGATGGTATTAAGTCTTCACCTTTCCCCCTCTCGTCTCCATTTCATCCACCCTCCAAAAAAGTCTTCTACAGTCACATTAGGCGGTGACAGAGAAGGACAAAGGTGACAGCATTCCAAATGAGAATTCTCAGTAATTCTCTGACGAGCCCCTGCCAGCTGCCTGCAGCAGATCCAAGACCAGGATGTGCCATTATGCACTCTATAATGTCATGTAATATGTCCCCACAGCCACTGCAATAAGGAGAATTTATGATAAGGACACAAGGCTCCACTGAGGAGTTCCTTGCTTTAACAGAAGTCGACTGTGAGTTTCTCATATTTGAAGGAGAGGAAGAAGTGGCTGCTCTTTGAGTTAATCCACATGGCCGCTCAGGGCTCTAAATGACTATTTAATTTCCAACCAGATACGTGAACCAGGCAAACCCCCCAACTGAGGGCACACCAACAAAATGGCCAAGTATGATCCTTAATTTGTCAATAATGATTTTAGGCCATGACCCTTAATAGGACCCTGTCACTGGTGAAGTGATTTATGCCTCCTGTGATGACATCAGTACCAATAGTGCTGATAAAAGAACACTTATATTGGGCAAACAGGATGATGAATGGAATCCGGGTCTCCTTAGTCATCTCATTACTGCCTCTCCTTCAGCGCGGAGCTAATGTAGCGAGTCATCGTGTGCCTGGGGAGTAGTTTGGAGGCTGAATTTAATAGTGGAAGTGCAGGAAATGTACTGTGGCCCTGGGTCAAGAGTGGCGGAGGGTGCATTTTAAGTCAGTGTACAAGGAGGCAATTGTGCCAAAAATCGCGACACTTCTGTGCCACTCAAGACTGCACCATGCCCTATCTCATTGGATGGCTGAATTTTCTCCCCTCCAGTTTTCAAAATGTAACTCTAAATTCACAATGTCTTATCTTCTCGACCATGAGAGTCTTTCTCTTGAATATGTCCCTTCTTTCTTCCTTCCCCCCTCCTTCCTGCCAGCTCCCTCATAGATATGGTTGATCCTTGATGCAGAGAAGTAACTTACAGAGGTGCAGGAATGGTGCAGAGGCCCCTTCCAGACATGTGAGAAGTTGGGGCTAGAAGTCAGGAGGCTCATTTCTCTTCAGGGTTTCAGCACTGGCTAGCTGTGTGACCTTGGACAAGTCACTTAGCCACTCTGAACCTTAATAACTCCATTTTGGAAAAGGGAGCATCCAGGTGCATCTCTAAGTTCTCCTCCTGCTCCAAAATATAAGCTTTTTAGAGCAAGATTGAAATCCATGAATTCAATCTTTCCCTGAAAATACCAATCCTGGGTAATATCAATGACAGAGGGGCTTTGCACATAATAAGGAGGAGAATGTATCCCCATGGACTATTCAAAAGATGCGCATGTCACCCATAATTTGGCCAGCCCTTGAGTGCAGTGACTCTGCTCTACAGAGGGGAGTAGATGCAGTTTT
This sequence comes from Aepyceros melampus, assembly GCA_006408695.1. Classification (NCBI taxonomy): domain Eukaryota; kingdom Metazoa; phylum Chordata; class Mammalia; order Artiodactyla; family Bovidae; genus Aepyceros; species Aepyceros melampus. The sequence continues at coordinate 43,991 of SJXQ01003155.1, forward strand.
ATTAGTGCAATTTTATTGCCCTCACCAGCTGTACTCTTTTCTCTATAAAAGGTAATTACTTCCAATAGTAACAAGCTAATTGATTGCTAATTAAATCAATTGGCACACTAACCGCTGTCAGAAAGTGACAGATTAGAGGGTCATGTGACAGCGTGTTAGTATGAAAAGTGGACATGGTCTGAGGGTGATTGACACATGAGATGAAAAGCGATTTGGGACCTCCGAGGTGGTCAGAGAGAGGGCAGGGAGAACATGATTGATTCAATGGTGACTGTCAGAGAGGAAATGAGAATTGAATGGAATTCAGTGTCTGCCTGAACCCTCACCACATGATGCTCCAAGTTTTTTCACATGTAAATAAGGGAGATGGAGACTTCTTGCAAATGAAATGCCAAAATAGAAAGGACAAAAGGGAGGGGGGACTGAAAGTGAAAGTGTGTGAGCCTTAAAGGAACAGAGATTTTTTTCATTTGGAAATTGGAGAAAATGTAAGAATAATTATTGTTCATTATTTATCCACAAGTCTCAGCAACCTGGCTACCTGCTTGCTAATATCTCTGGCTTTTAGAAGGTGCTTATCTGCTGTCATTATCAAAAAAGGAAAACATTTATTGTCCGCATTTGCAATACATCATAGCCTGATGAGGGCAGTGAATTAGATATTAATTTTGCCTGCAGGAAAAGTGTACAACGAATCTGCTGCAATAATAGACACATGTTTCAAAGGAAGTGATGTTGGCATTTTGAACACCCACTGCCTTGTCTCCAGCAAGCTTGTCACTCTGGAAGTTCCCAGCAGCCCTTTTGCAGAGACTAGGAGAGAAACCACCCATCATTTGGTGAGGCCTGAGGTCAGTGGAGGTTCTCTATCCTTGCATCCTAAGATTTCCACTCTGATACTTACTGAAGTCTGAAAAGCTGTCCTGAGCCTCTTATCACTCTTGGTTTTAAAGAGAAATGAGAAGTGAAGACTTGGGGGTAAATCTGACTCTGCATTTACTGGTTGTGGACCTCAAGGAGTCAGTCTGAGCCTGTTTCCCCATCTGTGAAATGAGTAGAATATTACTCACTCCCCAGGGCTGTGTAAGAGCTACCTAAGATAGTTCATGCAGAATACCCCATGTGATGCCATCAAAAATCTTGTCTTTCCTCGCTGAAGCCAAATAAAAAATACAGAGACAGATTTGGAGGAAATAGAAAGGTGGCTTTAATCCTCAGCTGGCAGAGGGGAGACACAGTAGGCTTGTCCTCAAGAACTGTGGCCCCCTTTTCATGAGGAATCTGAGGGATTTGTATAGAGGAGGGTTCACAGTCAGGGGCTGATGTTGAAGAACAAAGATGTAAGGATCTTGTATTCTTCCTCTTGCATGGTTTCAAAAACAGTCATAGGCTGGCGTCAGGTAGCTGGGTAACTGGGTCTGGCAGTCCCTAACCTGGTAGTTGGGTCATTGTCTTGTGTCTGTTGCATTGCTGCCTTCTTTCTATAATGCAGAAAGATAAAACTACAAGGGGTGATTTGCAAAGAGAGTGCTGTAAAGGTGAATACAAGATATGGATGTAATTAACATAGAGTTAAAGGATAGTAGCTGCAGAACATAGCACCTGCAGAGCTAGGGGACAGAAAAGCAAGTGTATTAATAGACAACAGATTAGGAACAGTTAAAGTAAAAACCTGGAGTAATCAGGTCTGCTCACTATTCTCTCCATCTTCTTTGTTCCCAGGAAAGAAAAGAAAACTCATCCCTCATTTCTCTTTTCTTCCCTTTTCATTGCAACAAGTGCACAAAACTTGCTTGAGAAATGGGAGTTAATAGCATTAATACCAGCAGTAGTTACTTTATTACATCTCAACATAGCCCTCAATGCCACCTGGTGAGAAGAAAGACCAAGATCTAGAGTCAGAAAGAGGTGAGGTGAGCCAAAATTTTGAAATTTCCTCCCTTTTGGAAAACCTACCTAATTTCTGACATCTTTAGTTTTATCATTCGTAAATGGAATGAAAAATACCTATTTCAGGTTTGGGGTTTATTTTGTGGATTTTTAATTTATGTGAAGTTCCTAACACAGATGTTAATAAATATTAGTTTCTTCTCCAACATACTAAGATTTTTTAAAAAATAGGCAAAACTGGGGCTTCCCTGGTGGTTCAGTCAGTGGTTAACAATCCACCTTGCAATGCAAGGGATACCAGTTCGATCCCTGGTCGGGAAAGTCCCACATACCTCAAAGCAACTAAGCCCTTGAATTGCAGCTACTGAATCCCATGCCTAAAGCCTGTATTCTGCAACAAGAGAGGCCACTGCAGTGAGAAGCCCCCACACCGCAATAAAGTCCCTGCTCGCTGAAACCAGAGAACGCCTGCGCAGCAGTTAAGACCCATCACAGTCAATAAATAAATAATTTAAAAAATAGGTTAAAATGCCTCAATTTGGATTCTTGATTTGGGTTCTTTGTGTGTGTGTGTGTGTGTGTGTGTGTGTGTGTAACAGGAGAATGGCTACAATGAGGGCTGGAGACCTGGAAAATCTCTAGCCCTTTATGTCCTCAACTAGTGAGATCAAAGCAGTCAATCCTAAAGGAAATCAATCCTCAATATTCATTAGAAGGACTGATGCTGAAGCAGAAGCTCTAATACTTTGGCCACCTGGTGCGAAGAGCCGACTATTAGAAAGAGCTTGATCCTGGGAAAGATCAAAGGCAGGAGGAGAAAGGGACAACAGAGGATGAGATGGTTGGATGGTATCACCAATTCAGTGGACATGAATCTGAGCAAGCTCTGGCGTGCTGCAGTCCATGGGGTCGCAGAGTCAGACATGACTGAGCGACTGAACACCAGTGCCTCTACTGTGCCTCTGTACCATTTTAAACACTTTTGTCACTCCAGTTGTGATTTCAGTATCCAAAGGACTGAATGTTGGTCCCATAACAAATCAACCAATCCCAGAATATCTCTGTGTCCTCACCCAGGCAGGACGTCGCAATTCTGTCTTGCTGCAATAGTGATCTGCAGAAGCCAGCAAAGGTTTAACAGCTTTGTTGGTGATGTGCGGTTCCCAGACATGAGTATGCAGAGATGCAGAAATGTGTGGTGTATTTTTCTTCTGCAAGGGACCATCTCTCTCACACCTATAGCACCCCTACAGCACTCCCAGAAGCCATGCAAAACCAATCTTGCGGAGGCCAATGATGCCTCAGCAGCACAGCTGTCTCTGATTATTCTGGTATTTGTGAAACAGAACCACATGCCCACATCCCTCAGGAGCAGGTGCGTTTACACACATACACTCATGCACATCCTGATCTGATTCTGCTCAGAGGAACCTGCTCCTTCCCAGAGGAAAAATAATCTCATAGCAGAGTCCCTGTCAGTCTACCAAGACTGGTCATGATGCTTAGAGCTTTTCTGAATGACTCAAGGACTCCTGGGTGGCACTAGTGGTAACGAACCTGCCTGCCATTGCTGGTTATATGTAAGAGATGCGGGTTTGATCCCTGGGCTGGAAAGATCCCCTGGAGGAGTGCATAGCAACCCACTCCAGTATTCTTGCCTGGAGAATCCCATGGACAGAGGAGCCTATCAGACTACAGTCCATAGGGTCGCACAGAGTCGGACATGACTGAAGTGACTTAGCATGCACAAGGACTCCTGAAGGTAGAAAATACAGATTCCCACAGTTCTCGTGAGAACTTGGCCCAGTTCTTTCCTACCTTTGCTGCACATGGGAATCACTTAGGGAGATTCTGAAATACAGAAATCTGGGGCCTGCCTCTGAGATCCTAATTTAGGTGTTTAGGGGGCAGCATGGGCAGTAGAATATTTAAAGCCCCCAGAGGACTTAACAGCCAAACTGAGAATGATGACTTGGTGATGATGTGGTTAGACAAGGCAGACACTCCTGTGTAGAGCAAGGAAATGCCTAGGGAAAGATTTTTCTGCCACACAGAAGTGCCTGCAATCTGCTCCTGGGTTCCCCAAATCCTGGCATCTGGGGCCGCTGCCTACTACAGCAGGGTACAAGGATTAGGCTGCAGGTCAATCTGTGAGAGGGAGGTCGGTTATTTACAGTGAGTGCTTTATGGACCTTTCTGGAGACCATGTTTCATGACATGAGACATGAACTAGGACACTGGATTCCTTAGGGAGAAATAGTGGTAGAGAGGGGTGCAGGGGAGCCTCATTTTTATGCTGAGTTCCAGGCCTTGCTGCCAGGCCATGGGCCAACATGTAGGGATGTAGGCCTATTCCCTTCTCTTTCACTCCCAAAGTCACAGTGCTCCCCCAGATACCATGGACAGAGTACACAGAGTCCATGGATTCCTTCACCTTGGGGTCTGCAAGCCCCAGGAGGAATGGTCCTTTGGTGAACCCCCCAGACAGTCAGAATCTTGAACAGCTTCCACCTCAGTAACTGAGGACTATGGTAACTTTCGCAGATGACCTGTCGGGTTTGCAAAAACAAGACAGATTTGAGCAAATTGTCACTTTAAGTTATCGTCTCAGGAAAACGAAAGGAGGCTCTGTGGTTTGACTTCATCTCTCACCTCGACAGAAGGAGGCAATGCAGCAGCAGGGAGTGGATGAGCTTCTCCCAGGCCACCAAGTGTGGGTCACCCAGGCAAGTTATCATCATTTTACACCATCTGCCAGAGTGCCTGCTGGATCCATCCTGTCACCCAGCCTTCCAGACCTGTCCTTCCAGACTTAATTACGCTTCCTGGCAGATGGAGCAGGCTCAGTAATGAGAGGCTGTGTGGTACAGTGGTTAAAGACAGACTCTGGAGCCACACTGCTGGGGTCCAAATCCTGGCTCTCCCACCGTCTAGCCATGTGACTGTGGACAAGTTCCTTAAGCTGTCTGTGCCTAATTTTTCATTTGTAAAGGGAAGATCGTTACATTTATATACTGCATAGAGTTGTTGTGAGAATTAAATAAGCTGTTGTATTTAAGAGTGTAAGCTATGATTATAAGAGCATAAAAAGCACTTTTTTGTTTCACTTTATTGTTGAAGAGTCTACGTTGGACAACTGCCAGGGAGGATTATAGCTTTTCTGTTTAATTATTTGTTATTTCATTCAATTCTGTGCATGCATGCTCGGTCATGTCTGACTCTGCGACCCCATGGACTATAGCCTGCCAGGCTCCTCTGTCCGTGGGATTCTTCAGGTAAGAATACTGGGGTAGGTTGTCACATTCAAGGGAGCAACCAATTTCATTCAGGACCACACAGAAAAGGAATAATACAAAGGAGAGAATAGATAGACTGGCTTGAAAAAGAAGACCATAATAGGCCCCTAAACAATCTTCTAGATACGATTGACTACGGGGCATATCAGTTGCTATAATGATGAAGGTAATTATTGCAATGATGCTCCAAGCATTGTGCTACATGTTCTGTTTAACCCTCCTACCACTCTAAAGGTCAGTGTCATCAAACCCATTCAAGAGAGAGGCTCCGAGAGAGTAACTAACTTGTCCCAAATTACATGGTTAAAGAGTTTTAGAGGTAGGATACAATTTCAGGTCAGTGTGACTTGATAGTCTGGACTTTTAGAGTAAAAGTGGATGGTACCATCAGAATCCAGCTGAATATTAACAATTTTTCACATATCATTTTGCTTGTCATAGTCCTGTAACTAATTGTATCAGTTAGGGTTCAGAGAAACAGAACCAGTGGGAGACATATAAAAAATGTTTATTATGAGGAACTGGTTTACGTGATTATGAGGGCTGGAAAGGCAAGTCTGAAATCCACAAGAAAGATCATCAGGAAGGGTAGGCTACTGAGCTGAAGCTAGTATTCATAGGCAGGATTTCTTCTTCCTTAGGAAAACCTCAGTTCTGCACTTAAAGTCTTTCAGATGATTGAATCAGGTGCTCCCAGTTTATCTAGGAAAATCCACCTTACTAAATGTCAACAGACAATGGACTTTAATCACATCTACAAAATATCTTCACAGCAATACCTAGATTAATGTTTGATTGAATAACTGAAGACTACAGCCTAGACAATTGGCACATAAAAATGACCATCACAGGGCACCCCTTGTTAACTTAGGATCTACACATCTTTCATCTACATCTTTCTTAAACATACTTAATCTCCAAATAAAAGCAGTAACAAAGTTATACTTACACCTAAAATGATACAACTATTCTACATACAACCAAAAAATGCTGTTTCCACTGAAGAATGTGCAAAATCCTTGGATGACATTTACTCTTCTTCTTTGATATTTTATAATTTAAATACTGTGATATAAAGCTAACTATTATATGTCTGGCTCTTTGTGACCCACGGATTGTAACCTGCCAGGCTCCTCTGTCTATGGAATTCTCCGGGCAAGAATACCGGAGTGCTTTGCCATTTTCTACTCCAGGGGATCTTCCTGACCCAGGGATTAAACCCATGTCTCTTGCATCTCCTGCATTGGCAGGCGGATTCTTTACCACTGTGCCACCTGGGAAGCCCAACTATTATTAGTAACTTACATGATAAGGGGATAAGAAATGAAGAAAACAAAAATATTTTTTAGAACATGATTGAAACATATTCATAAAATATAAGGAATAAATACTTACAACTATTACAACCCTGGTTTCTGCAACTAGTTATCCATTGTAGTTGCCATTTACAATTGTTTTCTTCCTGTGGATGCAGAGACTCAAGGAGCTCAAAGTGATGAAGTGACAGTCTCAACTTCCAGTTCAAGGACATCATTTTGTGTCACCTGGGGAAAGCATTCCTCCCTTTGGAAATAAGTCCTTTAGACCAGCAGAGCCTAAGATCTCAGGCAAGGGAAGTGTAAGTTTTTCTAGTAGCTCACTGGAAATAATAATGAATAAAGCCTCTCTCATTGCCACATCTTAATTCCTGGACCTATGAATACTGGCTATGGGAGAAACAGCAGGATATGTTTAATATAGCCTCCGACATACAGGACATTACCCTGCACCACTTGTGTTGCCGCCTAGTTGGCACCTGTAACTAGGTCTTCAGAAGGCCATTCTTCCATTCTATCAAGTCATCTGTTCAGAGTGATGGATGGAGAATGCATTGAAACTAGAAAATTCTATGAGCATAGGACTACTACCACACTTCATTTTTTTGTGAAGTGATTCACATATCAATATTGTGTGGAATACTATCATGATGATGGGTGAGACATTATATCAATCCATAGAGGATATACGTGGAGAAGCACCACATGCCAGAAATGTAAATATATATCCAGAGTAAATATAGTTAGAATAAGTGCTGTCTCTTCCATGATGAAGACAGTCTAATCAACCCATCTCCAGGTACTTGGATGATTCTCTGGGAAAGGTGTCATATCAGATACTCAGTGTTGGTCTTTGCTGCAAGTAAAAGAGCACTCAGAAGTGGCTGTATCCAGACTGTCCTTGATGAATGGAAGTCCACATTACTGAGCCTCTACTTAACCTCCATTCCTTCCAGCATGCCCACTTTGTGGCCATCAGGCCATGAGAGGAATAGCTGAGCAAAGATCTGACTATTATCCATAGAAGGGGTCATTCTATCCACTTCATTATTAAAATCTTTCTTCACCAAGGTCACACTTTGGTGAGCATTCACAAGAGACAGAAATGTCTTCTCATTATTTGCCCATTCAAAGAAGTCTATCCACAGGCCTCTTCCTCAGACCCGCTTGTCATCAATTTCTAATCATATCTCTTCCAAGTCCCTGACTATTTATCCAAACTATTGGCTGAAGCCCATAAGTCCTCATGGACTTGTACCTTTGGTCATCTCTCCTTCCTATGAACAATCAATTGCACTAATCAAAGTTCTACCTTTCTTTTTATCCCTGTCTTTCAGAAATACTCCAGAAATGAGCTATAGTGTTGTGCTGTCCATTTTCAGGTAATGCCTAGGAAAGAGGTAGAATCATTTGTTACCTAAGCCAGAGTTTTCTTTTCCTCAGTCAGCTGGTCATAGGAAACCACCATGAGGTCAAGGGTGCAGGCTGAAGTAGAGAATGTTGCAGGAGTTGTAATCATTTTCACTTGGAGCATTTCTTCATGGAACTCACTTGTGCCTTTCAAACCTGCTTGAGTCTGATATCTTATATACCACTTCCATTTGGTAATAATATGCTCCTGTGCTTGATCAATTTATAGTTTAGTGAGTTAGTTCATAATGGGCAGCTCAGGTCACGTGGTAATGTGATGATCTGTGATTAACTATTCAGTCTCCTAAATCCCAGGAGAAAGTTAAAAGCTGCTTCTCAGAAAGAGAGTAGTTAGTCAGAGAAGAGTTGGACTTCCACAAAATCCTAAAAGTCTGTGCTGTGATTCACCTAAAGGGACCAGCCAGCTCCAGACAGCATTTCTAATTGCAGCTGATGCTTCAAGCCCTGTAGGGTCTGCTAGATTAAGTGCCAGAGGAGTTTGTATAGCAGACTTCTTTTGTTCTAGACTCTACTCAAAGTTAATAACTTTTGAGATTACTCAGCATATGGGCTGGAGAAGTACACCCAAATGAGGAATATGTTGACTCAAAAATCTGGAGGCCCACTGGCACTGTGCCTCCTTTTTGGCTGTAGAATGGGTCAGATGCAATAACTTATCCTTCTTCTTAGATGAATATTTTAACATGCCCTCCCACCCCCTGGACCCCATCAGCTTCACTGAGGTAAATTTTTGTTAGATTTATTTCCCACCCTCTGACATGCAAATGTCTTAACAATGTGTATAGAATAGTTGCTACTTCCGGCTTGTGTTCAGTCGCTCAGTTGTGTCCGACTCTTTGCAACCCTATGGACTACAGAAGAGCTTGCCAGGTTCCTCTGGTGGGGACTTACTACGAGTTCCTAGGCAAGAATACTGGAGTGGGTTCCCATTTCCTTCTCCAGGGGATCTTCCCTACCCAGGGATCAAACTCATGTCTCCCGCAGCTCTTGAATTGGCAGGCGGATACTTTACCACTGAGCCATACTTCCTGCTCAGTGGGTTCTATTGGCATGATATCTCAGTGTAATGAACCAGCATGATGTCTTGTGAATGTGAAATGTGACCGAGGTCCCTGTGGACTAAATCATGACATAGAACTAGAGAGTTGATAGACCACAGAAGTAGGACAGTGAGAGTGTACTGTTGGTCTTGCCAGCTGAAAGCAAACTACTTTTGGCTATCTTTGCTAACAGGTTTTAAGAAAAAAAAGTTTGCTAGATCAATAGCTCTATAGCAAGTACCAGGGGATGTGTTAATTTGCTCAAGCAATGAAACTACATCTGGAACATTAGTTGTAATTGGAATAACCATCTGATTGAGTTTATGATAATCCACTGTCATTCTCCAAGATCTGTTTTCTGCACAGGGCAAATAGGAGATGTGAAAGGAACGTGGCTGAAATCAACACTCTGCACCTTTCAAGTCATGAATGGTGACAATAATTTCTCCAATTCTCCCAGGAATGCAGTATTGCACTTGCTCAGTATTGTAGGTAGAGATAGTTCTGGTGGCTTCCACTTGGCCTTCCCTACTATAATAGTCCTCACTCCACAGGTTGTGGAACCAACCTGGAGATTCTGACAGTTATGAGATTATGAATGTACATATTCCTATTGAATATTTCCCCAGGTCTGGGGAAATAAGCACAGGATGGATTCAGAGACCTCCAGGGCCCACTCTGATGTACCTGAGATAAATCTCTTTTGGTCACCTGACCCTTATAAGGCCCTATGCTGGTGGGCTACAGTGATGCTTTGAGTCTCCAGGAATTAGTTCATAGCCAGTGTCCAGGTAGTCCTCAAAAGATCTGATTGTTTCCCTTCCTCAGTGCACAGTCTTCTTGGTATATGGCCATAGGTCCCTTTGAGGTAGGCTGGGAAAAAAGTTAATAACATAAGTTTTTGGTACTGTATTGGAAGAAGCACAAGCTGGAATCAAGATTGCCGGGAGAAATATCCATAACCTCAGATATGCAGATGACACCACCCTTATGGCAGAAAGTGAAGAGGAACTAAAAAGCCTCTTGATGAAAGTGAAAGAGGAGAGTGAAAAAGCTGGCTTAAAGCTCAACATTCAGAAAATGAAGATCATGGCATCTGGTCCTATCACTTCATGGGAAATAGATGGGGAAACAGTGGAAACAGTGTCAGACTTTATTTTTTTGGGACCCAAAATCACTGCAGATGATGATTGTAGCCATGAAATTAAAAGACACTTACTCCTTGAAAGAAAAGTTATGACCAGTCTAGATAGCATATTCAAAAGCAGAGATATTACTTTGCCAACAAAGGTCCATCTAGTCAAGGCTATTGTTTTTCCAGTAGTCATGTATGGATGTGAGAGTTGTACAATGAAGAAAGCTGAGCACCGAAGAACTGATGCTTTTGAACTGTAGTGTTGGAGAAGACCTTGAGAGTCCCATGGACTGCAAGGAGATCCAACCAGTCCATTCTGAAGGAGATCAGCCCTGGGATTTCTTTGGAAGGAATGATGCTAAAGCTGAAACTCCAGACTTTGGCCACCTCATGCGAAGAGTTGACTCATTGGAAAAGACTCTGATGCTGGGAGGGATTGGGGGCAGGAGGAGAAGGTGATGACAGAGGATGAGATGGCTGGATGGCATCTCTGACTTGATGACATGAGTTTGAGTGAACTCCGGAAGTTGGTGATGGACAGGGAGGCCTGACGTGCTGCAATTCATGGGGTCTCAAAGAATTGGACATCACTGAGTGACTGAACTGAAACCTTTATAGCACACCAAGACTGTTCTGGCATTTCAGTTTATTCAATGTGAGCCACCTTTGGGTCCATATTTCAGACAACCAAACATATTTTTAGAGTTCTCTTTAACCCTTCACACTAAAACATCTGTGAATACCTAACACTCCTGACTTGAAGAGCCACCACGATGATAATAAACAGTCAAATAAAAATGTATCAAGCCTCTATCACATTTGTTATTAGAGCCAACATCCTCCCAAAATTATTGTGCATTTTGAGGGGCTTAATATTTTGTTCTGCCTTTCTTTTCCTCTTGAATGCTCAACCATCTTTCCTTCTACGGCTTTTATTTTTTTACCTCTACCCTAAGTCAACCTAAATGTAGACTATAACTCCTCTCATTATTTCCTTCTAAATAGTTTCTCCCTAAGGAAGTTGTGTGCAAAAGGCTTAGGGGAATGTAGGGAGGCTCTTTTACAACTCAAAATTGAACCTCCAGTTTGATGTTGAAAGTCCTCAACCTTTCCTAACTCTGGGATTTTTTCCCTAAAGTATCTTCATCTCATGTCCCAGGCATTTTCCATGATGGCAGGACTTCTCTGCCCTGTCTCTTCTTGCACCTCTTGACTTCTTCTTTTAGTTTCTCAGTTCTAGGGACCCGTACCACCCTTCACTCAGGCTACCCAGGCATCTTCAGGCATTCTTATTTATTATACCTGCCAACTTTCTGTTTTGCTTCCTTCCTCTGCTATCTGACTTGATGACATGAGTTTGAGTGAACTCCGGAAGTTGGTGATGGACAGGGAGGCCTGACGTGCTGCAATTCATGGGGTCTCAAAGAATTGGACATCACTGAGTGACTGAACTGAAACCTTTATAGCACACCAAGACTGTTCTGGCATTTCAGTTTATTCAATGTGAGCCACCTTTGGGTCCATATTTCAGACAACCAAACATATTTTTAGAGTTCTCTTTAACCCTTCACACTAAAACATCTGTGAATACCTAACACTCCTGACTTGAAGAGCCACCACGATGATAATAAACAGTCAAATAAAAATGTATCAAGCCTCTATCACATTTGTTATTAGAGCCAACATCCTCCCAAAATTATTGTGCATTTTGAGGGGCTTAATATTTTGTTCTGCCTTTCTTTTCCTCTTGAATGCTCAACCATCTTTCCTTCTACGGCTTTTATTTTTTTACCTCTACCCTAAGTCAACCTAAATGTAGACTATAACTCCTCTCATTATTTCCTTCTAAATAGTTTCTCCCTAAGGAAGTTGTGTGCAAAAGGCTTAGGGGAATGTAGGGAGGCTCTTTTACAACTCAAAATTGAACCTCCAGTTTGATGTTGAAAGTCCTCAACCTTTCCTAACTCTGGGATTTTTTCCCTAAAGTATCTTCATCTCATGTCCCAGGCATTTTCCATGATGGCAGGACTTCTCTGCCCTGTCTCTTCTTGCACCTCTTGACTTCTTCTTTTAGTTTCTCAGTTCTAGGGACCCGTACCACCCTTCACTCAGGCTACCCAGGCATCTTCAGGCATTCTTATTTCATTATACCTGCCAACTTTCTGTTTTGCTTCCTTCCTCTGCTTGTGGTGGTCTTAAAAACAAAAGCTCAAAACTTGCTAGAGCATCTTTAGCAAACTCAAGGCCATAGATCCTTTCTGGGCACCCTCTTCACTCATTTCCTTGGCATGTACATTCTGGTGTGCTCTCCTGCATGGCTGCATTCTCTCAACCATCATGCTGCACATTCTTTAATTTTTTTTTTCATGTTTCTTGACCTAAGCTGAATCTTTTAACTTCAAGGTGGGAAGTCAAGTGTCAAATGTGGCCTTTCCCAAGTCTTGCTTACAGAAAGTGCAGCGATCCCCTGACGTGACTGGCAATGCTGTTTTGGGGCCAAATGCAGACAGCAGCTGCAGATGGTGCTATGGAGAGACAGTGTGCATAAGGCACCTCCCGCCAACCCTGGACATTCAGGCCCAGCCAGGCCACCAGACTCCTGGCTCCTAGTCAGGACCCCAGCCTTCTCCCATGAAGGCTGTGTGGGATTGCATCCAGATACCTTAGGAGACTGTCTGGCAACCTGTTCTCCCAGCATGAAATGCCTCCCTTCCCTGGCCTTGGAGACAGCCTGGAACTGAGGGAAGAATGCTTGACAGAATGAAGGTCTCAGGGTCTGTCTGAATCTCACAGTCTCCAGGAGAACCTCGCTTGTCTTAAGCTTTTTAGGTGTAGAAGTCCAGCTTCTGCCACTAATTCTGTGGATCTTGAGTCTTTTACTTTGCTCTCAGAAAATCAGCCTCACAACAATCACTTGTGGAGCATGTTTGTGGCTTTAATTGTTCAGCATCAATTACCCACTTCTTCTGGTAATAACATTTCAAAGTTCCTTTGTCTATACCTGGTTCAGTCCATGTAGGTCTGGTATGACACCTAATTCTGGATAAGGAGAACATCACTCATAATGGACCAGACAGTACTTTGCATTCCTTCAGTCACAGGGATTGGTTCAGGGATGAGCATGTGACCCAGGTCTGACTAATCAGTGTAATTTCATTGCTGTGATCAGAGTTATTTCAGTATTGAACAAATGATTCAAATTCTTCCAATGAGAGTGACTTCTGCAGCTTTAGTTCAGTTCAGTTCAGTCGCGCAGTCGTGTCTGACTCTTTGCGACCCCATGAATCGCAGCACACCAAGCCTCCCTGTCCATCACCAACTCCCGGAGTTCACTCAGACTCACGTCCATTGAGTCCGTGATGCCATCCAGCCATCTCATCCTCTGTCGTCCCCTTCTCCTTCTGCCCCCAATCCCTCCCAGCGTTAGAGTCTTTTCCAATGAGTCAACTCTTCGCATGAGGTGGCCAAAGTACTGGAGCTTCAGTTTTAGCATCATTCCTTCCAAAGAAATCCCAGGGTTGATCTCCTTCAGAATGGACTGGTTGAATCTCCTTGCAGTCCAAGGGACTCTCAATAGTCTTCTCCAACACCGCAGTTCAAACGCATCAATTCTTTGGCGCTCAGCCTTCTTCACAGTCCAGCTCTCACATCCATACATGACTACTGGAAAAACAATAGCCTTTTGAATATGCTATCTAGGTTGGTCATAACTTTTCTTCCAAGGAGTAAGTGTCCTTTAATTTCATGGCTGCAATCATCATCTGCAGTGATTTTGGAGCCCCCCAAAGTTAAGTCTGCCACTATTTCCACTGTTTCCCCATCTATTTCCCATGATAGTATGCCAGCAAATTTGGAAAACTCAGCAGTGGCCACAGGACTGGAAAAGGTCAGTTTTCATTCCAATCTCAAAGAAAGACAATGAATTGAGCCAAAGAATGCTCAAACTACCACACAATTGCACTCATCTCACATGCTAGTAAAGTAATGCTCAAAAGTCTCCAAGCCAGGCTTCAGCAATACATGAACCGTGAACTTCCAGATGTTCAAGCTGGTTTTAGAAAAGGCAGAGGAACCAGTGATCAAATTGCCAACATCCATTGGATCATGGACAAAGCAAGAGAGTTCCAGAAAAACATCTATTTCTGCTTTATTCACTATGTCTGCAGCTTACAAAGTAGCAATTTGAGGTGGAGGCGGGGCTGAAGAATGCTTAATTTTCAGCTGGATTTAAAATGGGGAAGAAGGAGGATCAGAGTTGTTGGCACCATTTGCCACTAAGTGGTCCCTGAGAATAAAACCAAGGTGGTGAGCACAGCTGAGAGAGTAACTGGGTCCTGATGACATTTTATTTCTGGCATCAAACACTATCTGAAATTATTTATACTCTTGAATTTTCTTTCCTATTACATAATACAAAATGTTTTTTCATACTTCAGCAATTTGATTCTGACTTAAGTCTTAATATGCCCTCCATGTCACTTTCAAGTGTAAACTTTATATATTCAACCTCATTTTGAGGCTAGATGATAAATGTTCTGTTTGTAACTCAGGCTAAGATTCTGGAAATTGAATTTGGTCAAGAAAGTGAAATTGCCACGTTCAAGGTCTGCAAAATTTCACTTTCAGTAGTTATTGTGAAAAACTTGAATGATGCCTACTCAAGCATTTTGTCCATTTTTTTTTAATTGGCTTACCTGTATTTTTTAATTAATACATGGAAGTTGTTTATTCTGATTATCAATTCTTTGCCAGATATGTGTTTGCAAATTTCTTTTCTATGGCTTCTCTTTTACAGTCTCAATGATAACTTTTGATGAACAAAAATTCTTAATTTTACCAAAGTCCAGTTTATCAGTGTTTATCCTTCTATGTGGGACTTCCCTGGTGGCTCAGTGATAAAGAATCTGCCTGTCAATGCAGAAGGTGCAGGTTCGGTCCCTCAGTAGGAAGATCCTCTGGAAGAGAAAATGGTAACCCATCTCAGTACTCTGGAGGTCTGGTACAACTTTAGTTAAATTTATTCCTAAGTATTTGATGATTTTGATGCTATTGTATATGTTTATATTTTAAATTTTTATTTCCTAACTATTTCTCCTGTTGTTTTTGTTTGTTGCTAAGTTGCTAAGTCGTGTCTGACTCTTTTGTGACCCTATGGACTCTAGTCCTGCTAGGCTCCTCTGTCCAAGGAATTTCCCAGGCAAGAATACTGGAGTTGGTTGCCATTTCCTTCTCCAGGGGATCTTCCCAACTGAGGGAACAAACTCATGTCTTCATGCATTTCACACTGAACCACCTGATCACCAGGAATTATTTCTGCTAGTATAGAGTAACATTGATGTAATTAATTTTTTGACTCTATATCCAAAAATATTTTTGAAATCACTTATGAATTCTAATACTTTATATGTATATGCTTTGGGCTTTTTAAAAATTTATTTATTTATTAATTGAAGGATAATTGCTTTACAGAATTTTGTTGTTTTCAAATGTACACAACAAAAAAATAGAACAATCTAGATAATTCTTATTTATTAAGGAAAATGAATCTGTAATATAAAACTTTGACTAAAAATAATTCCATGCCCAGATAACTATACTATTGAATTACTCCAACATCAACATGAATCAGTCATAGGTGCACATATGTCTGCTTTGGGATCTTTAACACAAAAAAATACACCATCTGAAAATAGTTTTATTTATTCCTCTCTATTATTTATTTATTTTTCTTAACCTATTATACTAGTAAGGACTTTCAGTAAAATATAAAGGTAATAGCAGACATCCTTAACCTCAATCCTATTTTCAGACAGAAAGTTCATTATTTTAACACTATGTAAGATGTTTGATGTACTCAAGCTGAAATCAAGATTGCCGGGAGAAATATTAATAACCTCAGATATGCAGACGACACCACCCTTATGGCAGAAAGTGAAGAGGAGCTAAAAAGCCTCTTGATGAAAGTGAAAGAGGAGAGTGAAAAAGTTGGCTTAAAGCTCAACATTCAGAAAATGAAGATCATGGCATCTGGTCCCATCACTTCATGGGAAATAGATGGGGAAACAGTAGAAACAGTGTCAGACTTTATTTTTTTGGGCTCTAAAATCACTGCAGATGGTGACTGCAGCCATGAAATTAAAAGACGCTTACTCCTTGGAAGAAAAGTTATGACCAACCTAGATAGTATATTCAAAAGCAGAGACATTACTTTGCCAACTAAGGTCCGTCTAGTCAAGGCTATGGTTTTTCCTGTGGTCATGTATGGATGTGAGAGTTGGACTGTGAAGAAGGCTGAGCGCCGAAGAATTGATGCTTTTGAAGTGTGGTGTTGGAGAAGACTCTTGAGAGTCCCTTGGACTGCAAGGAGATCCAACCAGTCCATTCTGAAGGAGATCAACCCTGGGATTTCTTTGGAAGGAATGATGCTAAAGCTGAAGCTCCAGTACTTTGGCCACCTCATGTGAAGAGTTGACTCATTGGAAAAGACTCTGATGCTGGGAGGGACTGGGGGCAGGAGGAGAAGGGGACAACAGAGGCTGAGATGGCTGGATGGCATCACTGACTTGATGGATGTGAGTCTGAGTGAACTCTGGGAGTTGGTGATGGACAGGGAGGCCTGGCGTGCTGCGATTCATGGGGTCGCAAAGAGTCGGACACGACTGAGCGACTGAACGGGCGGACGGAGTAGAGTACATTCTATCATCTCCTTACTAAAGGTGTATTTTTTCTTTTTTTCTTTCCTCTTTTAAATCATGAATGAATGGGTGTTGAAAGTTATTAAATGCTCTTTCTGTCTTTATTGAGGTGATCATATAATTATTCTCCTTTCTTTTTTAATATGGTAAATTACATTGATTTTTTAAATGTTAAATCAAGTTGGCATTCTTGATAAATTATCTTTTAGTATAGATTTAATTGGTTGGATTAATTGGTAGATTTAATTGATTAATATTTTTCTTGTTATTTGTGAATCTATGTTAATGATGGATACTGGTCTGTATTTTGTTTAATGTAATGTTCTCTTCAGGTTTAGTATTACAATTGTGCAGGATTCATAAAATGAGTTTGAAATGTTCCATCTTTTACTATGCTTTAGAAGAGTTTAGGTAAAATTGGTATTATTTTTTTCCTTTAATGTTTGGAGTAATTCAATAGTATAGTTATCTGGGCATGGAATTATTTTTGGTCAAAGTTTTATATTACAGATTCATTCTCTTTAATAAATAAGAATTATCTAGATTGTTCTATTTTTTGTTGTGTACATTTGAAAACTGTGACCAGGGAATTTGTTCATTTTATTTTCTAAATTTTCAAATTTATAGGCAAATAAAAATGATAAAATTCTTAATATCTGTTGACTGTATAATAATATCCGCTTTTTCATTTCTGATATTTAGTCTTCTCTCTCTCAGTCACTTTGCTAGGGGTTATCAGTTAATCATTTTAATTTGACTTTACTGATGCTCTTCAATATGTTGGCTTTTAATTTTATTGATTTCTGCTCTTCTTCTTTGTTTTAGTTTCTCTGGATTTAAGTAAAATAACTTTCTTGAGATGGAGAGTAGATTGTTGCTTTTTATCCTTTTTTGCTAACATATGCACTTAAGGCTATGAATTTCCCTCTAAGCACTGTTTCAGCTTTATCCTCCAACACTGATATGTCATCTTCTGATTCAGATGCACTTCAAATTATTTTCTAATATATGTTGTGATTTATTCTTTGGTCCATGGGTTATTTAAAAGCATACTGCTTCATTTAAAAACATCAGGAGAGAGAACAAGATGGCAGAGGAGTTGGAGGATGTGGAGTACATCTCTCTCCATGAACACATGAGGAATACACCTTCAGACACAGAAGTGCATGCAGAACACCAGCTGAGAGTGGACGGGAGTACCTGACTGGAGTAAAAGAATATACCAAATCATGCAACACTTGGTAGAAGGAAAGAACTAAGGGGAAAAACAGGAATGTTAGTAGAGCTGGACCTGCCCTTGGCAGGTGGGAGAACTGAAGCAGGGGTCTGATCCCCACATCAGGGCAATTGTCTGAGTCAGAAGAGAGACATTTAAGACTGAGAGTGAAACAGCTAATCTGCGGCAGCCTAAATGGAATGAGAAGCAGATAGTCCTTGCCACAGCCATACATACCCCAGACAGGGACGCAGGTTCCCTGGAAGGCTCAGAAGCTGGGAGCCGGAGTTTAGGGATTGTGGAGCAATCCCAGGGCGAGGGCTGATGTTGACTGTGGAGAGACAGATGGAGGAGATGTGAGGGAGGAGATTGTGGTGGGAAATGCCTGTGAAGGAAAGCCAAGCAGCCATGGAAGAAAGGAGATACTGCTGAGTCACGCATAGTGGGTGGAGCCATCACCATAGCCTCTCTCACTACAAGCCAGCATTGACAGCTGAACAATGGAGAGGCTGGCCCATCGAATGCCTGATGCACTGAACACAGAGTAGGACCCCAGCCAGGGATGCCCCTCTATGTGCCTGACACACCGAACAACAAAGAAGGACCCCAGGCAAGGAAGCCCTCTAAGTGCCTGAATGGGAAGAACTGTGGAGAAAGACTGCCCAAAGAGGCCTTCTGATAGTCAGTTACAAGATACTTGAAAAAAGACTCTGATAGGGCCATAATTCCTGTGGTGGAAGCAGTCCGTGTCCCTGCACACTTGGTGCCGCCAAGGTCCCCGCAAGCCAAGCAGCTGTGCCACCTTCATGCTCAACCTTCACTGCGGCAGAGCTGCCACATGCAAAAAAAAAAAAAAAAAAACCCACCAAAAAACAAAAAACATCTTGCATCTATGCTTGCAGGATCACTTTGGTCATGTCCAACTTTTGAGACCCTGTAGACTGTGGCCTTCCAGGATTCTCTGTCATGCAGAGGTGGAAATAAAACCACAATTGAAACCCAGGGAGCAGTGTGGCTAAGGAAGAAGACCCCAAACCTTCTCAGCTGTACAAACTGCAGATTAAATCCACACAATAAACTAGGCAGACTCTGTGTCTATGCAATATATAAAAGGACATTGAGAGCTCCTACAAAAGAAAGAGCCAGACATCCTGGAATGCGAAATCAAGTGGCCTTACAACAAATCCCTATGAACAAAGCTAGTGGACGTGATGGAATTCCAGTTGAGCTATTTCAAATCCTAAAAGATGATGCTGTGAAAGTGCCACACTCAATATGCCAGCAAATTTGGAAAACTCAGCAGTGGCCACAGGACTGGAAAAGGTCAGTTTTCATTCCAATCTCAAAGAAAGGCAATGCCAAAGCATGCTCAAACTACCACACAATTGCACTCATCTCACACACTAGTAAAGTAATGCTCAAAATTCTCCAAGCCAGGCTTCAGCAATACGTGAACCGTGAACTTCCAGATGTTCAAGCTGGATTTAGAAAAGGCAGAGGAGCCAGTGATCAAATTGCCAACATCCACTGGATCATCAAAAAAGCAAGAGAGTTCCAGAAAAACATTTATTTCTGCTTTATTGACTATGACAGAGCCTTTGACTGTGTGGATCACAATAAACTGTGGAAAATTCTGAAGGAGATGGGCGTACCAGACCACCTGACATGCCTCTTGACAAACCTGTATGCAGGTCAGGAAGCAACAGTTAGAACTGGACATGGAACAACAGACTGGTTCCAAATAAGAAAAGGACTACTGTCAAAGCTGTATATAGTCACCCTGCTTATTTAGCTTATATGCAGAGTACATCATGTGAAACGCTGGGCTGGAAGAAGCACAAGCTGGAATCAAGATTGCCAGAAGAAATATCAATAACCTCAGATATACAGATGACATCACCCTTATGGCAGAAAAGGAAGAAGAACTAAAGAGCCTCTTGATGAAAGTGAAACAGGAGAGTGAAAAAGTTGGCTTAAAGCTCAACATTCAGAAAACGAAGATCATGGCACCTGGCCCCATCACTTCATGGCAACTAGATAGGGAAACAGTGGAAACAGTGGCTGACTTTATTTTGGGGGGCTCCAAAATCAGTGCAGATGGTGATTGCAGCCATGAAATTAAAAGACGCTTACTCCTTGGAAGGAAAGTTATGAACAACCTAGACAGCATATTAAAAAGCAGAGACATTACTTTGCCAACAAAGGTCTGTCTAGTCAAAGCCATGGCTTATCCAGTGGTCATGTATGGATGTGAAAGTTGGACTATAAAGAAAGCTGAGCGCCGAAGAATTGATGCTTTTGAACTGTGGTGTTGGAGAAGACTCTTGAAAGTCCCTTGGACTGTAAGGAGATCCAACCAGTCCATCTTAAAGGAGATCAGTCCTGGATGTTCATTGGAAGGACTGATGCTGAAGCTGAAACTCCAATACTTTGGCCACCTGATGCAAAGAGCTGACTCATTTGAAAATACCCTGATGTTGGGAAAGATTGAGGGCAGGAGGAGAAGGGAACGACAGAGGATGAGATGGTTGGATAGCATCACCGACTCGATGGACATGGGTTTAGGTGAACTCCGGGTGTTGGTGATGGACAGGGAGGCCTGGTGTGCTGCAATTCATGGGGTCGCAAAGAGTCTGACACCACTGAACGACAACTGAACTGAGGAAAAGAAAACGCACTTGTTCTGATAGCTGTGGATATTGGAGGCAAGAACACACAGGAGTAGGACCAGATTAGAATCTTAGCTGCCTCCACAGCAAGTCCAAAGATCAGCACAATGTTGGAGAGCATTCTAGGGAGGTGAGGTGGACTGTGACTCTCAGCAAGAGAAATGACTCTGACAGCAGTGACTCAAGAAAAACATTTATTCTTCTTCTGTTTTGACTTGTTCTGTGGATTCTTTGGGATTTAAAAAAAATTTTTTCCCATCCCCCCACTCTCCATTGTAGTTGTCTTTTTATTGGCACTATGAAATCTAATTAAGGTTTTCAGCTTTTTTTTTCTCTCAGTCACATTTTTTTATTGTTATTATAAACCTCTGCTTCAACATTCAGTCAGTCAATCAGTTCAGTCACTCAGTTGTGTCTGACTGTTTGAGACCCCATGAATTGCAGCACGCCAGGCCTCCCTGTCCATCACCAACTCCTGGAGTTCACTCAGACTCATGTCCATTGAGTCCGTGATGCCATCCAGCCATTTCATCCTCTGTCGTCCCCTTCTCCTCCTGCCCCCAATCCCTCCCAGCATCAGTCTTTTCTAATGAGTCAACTCTTCGCATGAGGTGGCCAAAGTACTGGAGCTTCAGTTTTAGCATCATTCCTTCCAAAGAACCCCCAGGGTTGATCTCCTTCAGAATGGACTGGTTGGATCTCCTTGCAGTCCAAGGGACTCTCGAGAGTCTTCTCCAACACCACGTTCAAAAGCATCAATTCTTCGGCGCTCTGCCTTCTTCACAGTCCAACTCTCACATCCATACATGACCACAGGAAAAACGATAGCCTGACTAGACAGACCTTAGTCAGCAAAATAATGTCTCCGCTTTTCAATATGCTATCTAGGTTGGTCATAACTTTTCTTCCAAGAAGTAAACATCTTTTAATTTGGGCTTTTGCAATTCTGTGGCATTTTCCTTTTGTTTTCTCTGTTTTTTTTTTTTTTTAATTTTTTAAACCTATTACTATTGTTTCTATATTTATTCCTTTGTTTGCTTTTCCTACTGTTCTTTTCCACTTACAGCTAATCATTAATGTATATAAATCTTCTTTAGCTACCTCTATTTAACTTTTCATCTCCTTTCTTCCTTTTCTTTCTTTCCTTTCAACATATTTGTTAGTTTTATTTTCATTGTGTTATTCCCCAATTGGCACCTTGCTTTAGTTTTATTTTCCAGTTTGTGCTTTAGTTAGTTTTGTTCTTAAATGGTAGATGCAATTTTTGGTTTCCTTTGATTGCTGGGTCAATCTATTGTGCTTTATTTTTGATGGACTGTTTTGATTTTGCTTATGGGTATATATGTATTTGTGTATATTCACTCACACTTTTTATTGTTGTTATAAACCTCTGCCTCTATGTTGGACTTTTGCAGTTCTATGGAGTTTTCCTTTTTTCTTTCTTCTTCCTTTTCTTTTCTTTTTTATAATTTTAATTTTTTAAACCTACTGTAGTTTTTATTCCTTTGTTTGCCTTTCCTGTTCTTTTCTCCTTGCAGTTAATCTTTAATGTATATAAATCTTCTTCATATGCCTCTATTTAACTTTACATACCAATTCTTTCTTTCTTTTCTTTCTTTTCCTCTCAGCATATTTTTTAGTTTTGTTTTCATTGCTTTATTCCTCACTTGGCACCTGCTTTAGTTTTATTTTCCAGTTTGTGCTTTAGTTAGTTTTGTCCTTAACTGGTAAATATAATTTTTTATTTCCTTTATTCACTGGGTAAACTACTATACTTTATTTTCATTGGACTGTTCTGATTTTGTTCATGGCTCTACGTGTATATGTATATATTCCATTATTTTAATTATTATTTGTCTGATTTTGTAACAGCCATTTGTCTGGGGTTTAACTTTGGTTTCTTGTTTTTGGTTTTAACCTCACTTAATGCCATAACAAACCATTTGTGGAATCTGTGTTCCTGACCAGGGATCAAGTCCAGAGCTTTTGGAGTGGGAAAATGGACTCCAAGACCCTAGACTACCAGAGAACTAACCCTAGGGAGTATCAAATAGTGAGAACTCACACAAAGGAAACCACTTGAATATAAGACCTGGCATCACCTAACAACCAGTAGCACCCTGTGCAGGACATCTCTTCTAAACAACAAACACAGCAAAAGTACAAACCCAATCATCAGCAGACAGGATTACCACCTCACTCAGCTTTGGCTATCAGAGGAAAAACAAACAAAAACTCAACACAAATCTACTCTATAGGAAGCTTACACAAACCACTGGACTTAGGAGGGCAGGAAACCAAAAGGAAAAAAAAAAAATGAAGCTTGAAGACTGGGAAAAGGAGACTTCAATCACAGTACGTTTAAAAAACAAATTATGAAAAGGCAGAAAAATACTACACAAATGAAGGAACAAAGTAGAAACACAGAAGTCCAAATAATGAAGAGGAAATAGGCAAACTACCTGAAAAAGAATTCAGAATATTGAGAGTAAAGATGATCAAAACCCATGAAAACAAAATGGAGAAAATTCAAAAATCAATTAACAAAGAAATAGAAGAATTAAAGAATTAACATACAGAGACAAATGACACAATTAGTGAAATTAAAAATACTGTAGAAGAAATCAATAGCAGAATATCTGAAGCAGAAGAATGAGTAAGTGGGCTGAAAGATAAAATGGTGGAAATAACTTCTGAAGGCTAGAATAAAGTAAAAAGAATGAAAAGAACTGAGGATACTCTCAGAGACCTCTGGGACAATATAAAACACATCAACATTCAAATTATAGGTAGAAGAAGAAGGGAAAAAGAAAGGGTATTAAAAAATTTTTGAAGAGACTATAGTTGAAAATTACCCCAACATGGAAAAGGAAATAATCAAGCCCAAGAAGCACAAAGAGTCCCATACAGGATAAACCCAAGGAGAAACCTGCCAAGACAAATACTAATCAAACTAACAAAGACTAAATGCAGAAAAAGAATATTAGAAGCAGTAAAGGAGAAGCAACAAGTTACATGAAAGGGAAACCCCATATGCTTAACAGCTGATCTTTCAGCAGGCCAGAAGAGAATGGCAGGATATATTCAAAGTGCTGAAGGGAAAAATCTTCAGTCGAGATTACTGTACCTGGCAAGGATCTCATTCAAAATTGATGGAGAAATCAAAAGCTTTTCAGACAAGCAACAGTTAAGAAAATTCAGTATCACCAAACCAGCTTTACAAAAAATGTTAAACAGACTTATATAGTCAAGAAATATAAGAGAAGAAAAAAGATTTATAAAATCAATCCCAAATAATTAAGAAAATGGCAATAGGAATGTATATATCAATAATTGCTTTAAATGTAAATGGACTAAATGCTCCAACCAAAAAGCACAGACTAGCTGAATGGATACAAAATCAAGACCCATATATATTGCTGTCTACAAGAAACCCACTTTAGACCTCAAGACACATATAGACTGAAAGTGAGAGGATGGAAAAATATATTCCATGCAAATGGGAAGCAAGAAAAAGCTGGAGAAGCAATCCTCATATCAGACAAAATAGGCCTTAAAATAAAGAATATTACAAGAGATAAGGAAGGACACTACTTAATGATTAAAGGATCAATCCAAGAGGAAGACATAGCAATTGTAAATATCTATGCACCCAACATAGGAGCATCTCAATACATAAGACAAACACTAACAGACATAAAAGGAGAAACTGACAGTAACATGGTAATAGTAGGAGACTTTAACACCCCACTCACACCAATAGACTGATCATCAAAACAGAAAATTAATAAGGAAACACAAGTCTTAAATATACATTAGATGAGATGGATCTAATTGATATCTTCGGGACATTCCATCCAAATGCAGAAGAATACATCGTCTTCTCAAGTGCACATGGAACATTCTCCAGATAGATCACATCTTGGGTTACAAATCAAACCTCAGTAAATTTAAGAAAATTGAAATCGTGTCAAGTGTCTTCTTTGACCACACTACTATGAAACTAGATATCAATTACAAGGGAAAAAAAAAACTGTAAGAAATGCAGATACATGGAGATGAACAACATGTTTCTAAATAACCAACAGGTTACTGAAGAAATCAAAAGGGAAATAAAAAAATTTTTAGAAACAAATGACAATGAAAACTCAAACCTATAACATAAAACTCAAACCATAACAACTCAAAACCTATGGGATGCAGCAAAAGCAGTTCTAAGAGGGAAGTTTATAGCAATACAGTCCTACCTCAAGAAATAAGAAAAACATCAAAGAGACAACCTAACTTTACACCTAAAACAACTGGACAAAGAACAAACCTCCCCCCACCCCAAATTAGTAGAAGGGAAGAAATCATAAAGATAAAAGCAGAAATAAATGAAAAAGAAATGAAAGAAACAATAGTTAAGATTAATAAAACTGAAAGTTAATTCTTTGAGAAGATAAGCAAAATTGACAAGCCTTTAGCCAAACTCATCAGGAAAAGAAGAGAGAAGAATCAAATCAACAAAATTAGAAATGAAAAAGGAGAGGTTACAACAGATACTGCAGAAATACAAAGGATTATAAGAGACTATTTTGAACAATTATATCGCAATAAAATGGATAACCTGGAAGAAATGGACAGATTCTTAGAAAAGTTCAGTCTTCCAAGACTGAACCAGGAAGAATAGAAATTATGAACAACCCAATTACAAACACTGAAATTGAATCTGTGATCAAAAATATTCCAAAAAACAAAAGCCCAGGATCAGATGGCTTTACAGGAGAGTTCTATCAAACATTTAGACAAGAGCTAATGCCTATCCTTCTAAAACTCTTTTTTAAAATTGCGAGGAAGGAACACTCCCAAACTCATTCTACAGGGCCACCATCACTCTGATACTAAAACCAAACAAAGACAACACACAAAAAAGAAAACTACACGCAAATATCACTGATGAACATAGATGCAAAAATCCTCAACTGAATTTTAGCAAAAAAATATTCAGCAACACATCAAAAAGCTCATACACCATGATCAAGTTGGTTTTATTCCAGGAATGCAAGGATTCTTCAATATATGCAAATCAATCCATGTGATACACTATATTAACAAATTGAAAGATAAAAACCATATGATAATATCAATAGATGCAGAAAAAGCCTTTGACAAAATTCAGCACCCATTTATGATTAAAGCTCTTCAAAAAATGGGCATAGAAGGAACCTACCTCAACATAGTAAAAACCCTATGTGATAAGCCTACAGCAAACTTTATTCTCAATGGTGAAAAACTGAAAGCATTCCCCTTAAGATCAGGAACAAGACAATGGTGTTCACTTTCACCACTATTATTCAACATCATTGTGGAAGCCCTAGCTATAGCAATCAGAGAAGAAAAAGAAATAAAAGGAATCCAGGTCAGTAAAGGAGAAGTAAATCTCTCACTGTTTGCAGATGACATGATACTGTACATAGAAAACCCTAAGGATAGTATCAGAAAATTACTAGATCTAATCAGTGAATCTAGCAAAGTGACATGATACAAAATCAATACATAGAAATCACTTGCATTTCTATATACTAACAATGAAAAATCAGAAAGAGAAATTCAGGAACCAATCCCATTCCTCACTGCAACAAAAAGAATTAAACATCTAGGAATAAACTTACTTAAGGAAACAAAAGAACTATACACAGAAAATTATAAGACACTAATGAAAGAAATCAAAGACGACATAAACATATGGAGAGATATTCCATGTTCCTCGGTAGGAAGAATCAATATAGTGAGAATGCCTATACTACCAAACACAATCTACATATTCAAAATGATCCCTTTCAAATTATCAACGGTATTTTTCACAGAATCAAACAAAAATTTCATAGGTCATATGGAAACACAAAAGACCCTGAATAGCCAATGCAGTCTTGAGAAACAAGAATGGAGCTGGAGGAATCAATCTTCCTGACTTCAGATTATACTACAAAGCTACAGTCATTAAGACAGTATGCTACTGGCACAAAAATAGAAATATAGACCAATGGAACAATATAAAAAGCCCAGAAATAAACCCAAGCACCTATGGGTGCCTTATTTTTTACAGAGGAGGCAAGAACATATAATGGGGCAAAGACAGCTTCTTCAATAAATGGCGCTGGAAAAATTGGACAGCTACATGTAAAAGAATGAAATTTGAACACTTCCTAACACCATACAGAAAGATAAACTCAAAATGGATTAAAGACCTAAATCTAAGACCAGAAACTATAAAACTCTTAGAGGAAAACATAGGCAGAACATTCCATGAGATAAATCAAAGCAAGATCCTCTATAACCCACCTAATAGAGCAATGGAAATTTTTTAAAAAGTAAACAAGTAGGACCTGTTTTAAACTTAGAAGCTTTTGCACAGCAAAGGAAACTACAAGCAAGGTGAAAAGACAACCCTCAGAATGGCAGAAAATAATAGTAAATGAAACAACTGGCAAAGGATTAATTTCCAAAATATACAAGCAGCTCAATACCAGTAAAACAAACAACCCAATGAAAAGGTGGGGAAAAGACCTAAAGAGATATTTCTCCAAAGAAGACATACAGATGACTAACAAACACGTGAAAAGATGCTGAATGTCACTCATTATTAGAGAAATGCAAATCAAAACTACAATGAGATATCACCTCTCACTGGTCAGAATGGCCATCATCAAAAAGTCTACAAACAATAAATGCTGGAGAGGGTGTGCAGAAAAGGGAACACTCTTGCATTGCTGGTGGGAATGTGAATTGATACGGCCACTATGGAATGCAGTATGGAGATTCCTTAAAAAACTAGGAATAAAACCACCATATGACCCAGCAATCCCACTCCTAGGCATATACCCTGAGGAAACCAAATTGAAAGAGACACATGTATCCTATTGTTCATTGCAGCACTATTTACAATAGCTAGAACATGGAAGCAACCTAGATGTCCATTGACAGGTGAGTGGATAAAGAAGTTGTGGTACATATACACAATGGAATATTACTTGGCCATAAAAAGGATCACATTTGAGTCAGTTCTAAGGAGGTGGATGAACCTAGAGCCTACTATACAAAGTGAAGTTAGTCAGAAAGGGTAAGATCAATATCATATTCTAACACACATATATATAAAGAATCTAGGAAAAGGGTACTGAAGAATTTAGTTACAGGGCAGCAGTGGAGAAACAGACATAGAGAATAGACAAATGGACATGAGGAGAGGGGAGGAGAGGGCGAGATGTATGGAAAGAGTAACATGGAAACTTGCATTACCATATGTAAAATGGATAGCCAACAGGAATTTTCTGTACAGCTCAGGAAACTCAAACATGGGCTCTGTATCAACATAGCAAGATGGGATGGGGAGGGAGATGGGAGGGAGGTTCAAAAGAGAGGGGATTTATGGATACCTATGGCTGACTCATGCTGAGGTTTGACAGAAAACAACAAAATTCTGTAAAGTAATTATCCTTCAGTAAAAACAAATAAGTTTTAAAAAATCTGGAGGGTTTTAAAGTTTTTTTAATATAAATTTATTTATTTTAATTGGCAGTTAATTACTTTACAATATTGTATTGGTTTTGCCATACATCAGTATGTATCTGCCACAGGTATACACATGTTCCCCATCCTGAACCCCTCTTCCTCCTCCCTCCCCATACCATCCCTCTGGGTCATCCCAGTGCACCAGCCCCAAGCATCCAGTATCATTATCTTTTGTCTCTGAATTCTTCCTTAGATTCACTGTCATAAAATATACTCTGTGATTGCAGCCTTTTACTATTTGGTGATATCTTCGTTGGTGTTACTCGTTCACTTGTATCCAACTCTCTGAAACCCTGTAAGCTGTAGCCCACCAGGCTCCTCTGTCCATGGACGTCTCCAGGACTAAGTGGGTTGCCATTTCCCCCTCCAGGGAATCTTCCTGACCCAGAAAATGAACTCAGTTTTCCCACTTTGCAGGCAGACTCTACCATCTGAGCCACCAGGGTGTATTGTCAATTTTGGTAGATCCTTTGCATACGCTTAAAAAGAATGTCTATTCTCCAGTTGTTAGGTGTAATGTTCTACATATGTTATTGGCATTTATTCTGCTTGGTATTCTCTGATCTTCCTGGATCTGTGTTTTGGCTGTCTGACATTAATTTGAGGAAATCTCAGTCATTATTGTTTCAAATATTTCCTCTGTTCCTTTCTCTCTTTTTTCTCCTGGTGTTCCCATTGTGGGTATATCACATCACACCTTTTACAGTTGTCTCACAGTCCTTGGGTATTCTCTTCTCTTCTGCTTTTTTTTTTCTCACCCCAGTCTTTGTTCTCTGCTTTTGAAGTTTTGAAGTTTCTATTGATACATTGTCAAGCTCTTTCCTCAGCCTTGTCTGCTGCTGGTGCTGCTAAGTTGCTTCAGTCGTGTCCGACTGTGTGCGACCCCAGAGATGGCAGCCCACCAGGCTCCCTTGTCCCTGGGATTCTCCAGGCAAGAACACTGGAGTGGGTTGCCATTTCCTTCTCCAATGCATGAGAGTGAGAAGTGAAAGGGAAGTCGCTCAGTCATGTCCAACTCTTCGCGACCCCATGGACTACAGCCTACCAGGCTCCTCTGTCCATGGGATTTTCCAGGCAAGAGTACTGGAGTGGGATGCCATTGCCTTCTCCGAAACTAAAATTAACTCTACTCAATAAATTTTAATAATAACTCCTCTTTCCCACTCCACTCCCCAACCCCTAGCAACCACCATTCCATTTCTGTCTCTATGAATGTGACTATTCTAAGATCATCATGGAGTCACTAAGAGTTGGACATGACTGAGCAACTTCACTTTCACTTTTCACTCTCATGCATTGGAGAAGGAAATGGCAACCCACTCCAATGTTCTTGCTTGGAGAATCCCAGGGACGGGGGAGACTGGTGGCTGCCATCTCTGGGGTCACACAGAGTCGGACATGACTGAAGTGACTTAGCAGCAGCAGCAGCAGCAGACAAGGCTGAGGAAAGAGCTTGACAATGTATCAATAGAAACTTCAAAACTTCAAAAGCAGAGAACAAAGACGGGTGGGAAAAAAAAGAAAAATAAGAGAATACCCAAAGACTGTGAGACAACTGTAAAAGGTGTGATGAGATGTTTAGCTTACTAATAAGCCCATCAAAGGCATCCTTCATTCCAGTTAGTGTTTGGGGGGTTTTGTTTTGTTATAGTATTTTTATCTCTAGCATTTCTGTTTGGTTCTTAGGATTCTTAGAAGAATTCTTAGGTTCTTCTTCCATCTCTCTGTTTACATTACCCATCTTTAGCTGCATGCTTTCTACTTTAGCATAGTAATAACAATTGTTTCAAATTTCCAGTCTGATAATTTCAGAATTTCATGTCTTGTTCCAATGCTTGCTCTGTCTCTTCACATTGTATTTTTTGCCTTTTTGTATGCCTTTTGTATAATTTTTTTTCTTGATAGCCTAACATTATGTACCAGGTACAAGAAACTGTTATAAACAGGCCTTTAATAATGTGGTGGTGAGGTGTTGGGGAAGAGGAAGAACTCTGTAGCCTATGATGAGGTCTCAGTATTTTACCCCTGAATTCTTACACTTCACCAGTGTTCATGTTTTTTTTCTCACTGCTATGTGGGACAGGATGACTGAAGTGGGTTCAGGTTGGGCATTTCCCTTCTCCCATGTGAAATACTAGTGCTGACTGAGTTGGGTATTTTCTTTCCCCTGGGTCACGTGAGTTTTGATACTACCCCAGCAGGTTGATCTCTGGTTAACTAGTTTCCCCTGAGGGTAGGATTTGTTAAGATGAACACAGTACCTGAGCATATTCATACAGATTCCCTACCCTTACTGGAAGCACACTGGGATTTTTCTCTGATATTTCCTTTGAAGACCTAGTCAAATTCCTGGAGGTAAAACTTACAAAAGTTTGGGGGAACCTCTATATTTGGTTCCCCTGGAGTTTTGAACTCTCAGAGTTGTCCACACTGAGCTTTCAATAGTTTGCCGATTATCGTTTAGGTTTTTCTACCCTGGTACTGGTTACACTGGTTTTTGCTTGTCAATCTCTGCTCTGGTAAGCCTTGAATCCCAGGATTTACCTCTCTGTCTCTCCAGTCTTGGGGACAATGGTTTGCCCTGTGTTCTCCCCTCTCTTATAGATCTAAGAAGATTTGTTAGTATTTCAATCTGTTCAGCTTTTTATTTGTTAGGATGAAGCAGTGACATCTAGGCTCTGTCCTTGAAAAACTGGAAGTCAATATGTTGTTAGGTATTTTGGTTTGTTCTGCATTTTGAACCATCAGTATACCTTTATTGATATTTTGCTATTTAAAAAAAAACATATGCTAATGTCTCTAGCAGAGATAGTGGAGTTATCTATTTCTCCTTTCCATTTTGTCAATTTTTTGCTTTGTATATTCTAAAGCAATGTTATTAGATGCATCCATATTTAGAACTGTAGTTCATTCAGTTGATTTTACCCTTTAATCATTGTGAAATATCCCTCTGTGTTTCTATTAATATTTCTCGCATTCAAGTCTACTTTATCTCATATAATATAGCCCTATCTAAGACAATCTAAAATATATTTCAGAGTTAGAGAGATATATATATATATATATATATATACACATAAATTAAGATGTTATTGTAGCTATTATAATATCCATCCTTAAATCTACCTTTAATTGTGTCTTTTATTTTTCTTGTACAACATAGGAACCTTAAAATAATTTACCTTCATTTACCCTCCCACATTGTGGTTTGTCCTATTGATAGTGTGTATTTCAATTCTATAGAAATTTTGATCCCCATGATACACTATTATTATTTTAAAAGCTAATATTACTTATTGCTGTCGTCTAGTTGCTCTCATATCCAGCCTCTTGCAACCCCACGGATTGCAGCATACCAGGCTTCCCTGTCCTTCACTATCTCCCAGAGTCTGCTCAAACTCAGGTCCATTAGTATATGATGCCATCCAACCATCTCATTCTCTGTCACCCGCTTCTCCTCCTGCCCTCAATCTTTCTCAGCAGGATCTTTTCCAATTAATCAGCTCTTGGCATCAGGTGGCCAAAGTATTGGAGCTTCAGCATCAGTCCTTGCAATGGGTGTTCAGGGTTGGTTTCCTTTAGGACTGACTGGTTTGATTGCCTTGCTGTCCAAGGGACTCTCAAGAGCCTTCTCCAGCACCACAATTTGAAAGTATTGGTTCTTCAGCGCTCGGCCTTCCTCATGGTCCAACTCTCAGATCCATACATGACTACTGGAAAAACCATAGCTTTGACTAGATGGACCTTTGTGAACAAAGTGATGTCTCTGCTTTTTAATGGGCTGTCTAGGTTTGTCATAGATTTTCTTCCAAGGAGCAAGCATCTCTTAATTTTCTGGCTGCAGTCACTGTCTGCAGTAATCTTGGAGACCAAGAAAGTGAAGTCTCATTGTTTCCATTTTTTCCACATCTGTTTGCCACGTTTATTTGACAAGATCCCTCCTCTTCAGTGGGTTCTGAGATCAAGGGTTTTCTCCTTAACACTGTAACTTTGTGGAAATTTGTCTTGATTTTATTAATAACTTTTCAGTATTTACTTGGCTTATCAATATGTAACTTAAATGTTGACAAATGACCTGAGAGGAAATTATAAACAAAATGCCAATCTCGTGGTATTAGTTTGCTAGAATTGCTATATTAAGGTACCGCAAACTGGTTGCTTAACCAATAGAAGTTTATTATCTGACAGCTCTGGCTAGAAGTCTAAAATTAAGGTATTGACAGGACCATTCTCCCCCTGAAGATGCTACAAAAGAATAAGGTTTAGGAGGGTTTGTAGCACCCGAGGTGGCCAAAGGACCACTGTGACCACCTTGGCTGCTGAGCCCGTGATGCTGTCGCTTGTGGATCATTTCTTTACTCACTGATACAAAGCAGGCCAGGGGAATGGCATTTGCAGAGATGTGGAGAAACAGCAGGATGTCAAAGGAAAACCTATGAGGACCACTGTACACTATAGCACTCTAACCGAACACATGTCATCATGTTGGCACGGTCTCATTCAGTTCTTCAAAGTGGAAAAAACAATTAAAAGAATTTTTAAATCAACTCAGTACCAACTGCAAGAGTACTGGAGTAGGGTGCCATTGCCTCCTCCAGGTACCAACTGTAGCAGCCTTCAGAACAAAGTCTCTGAGAATTTTAAGTGGAGGACACAATTTCTCACAGAACTTGCACCTCTGTGTAAGATTTACTGCTCAGATGGAGAAGAATGTATCATATCTAACTGTGTTAGAGGATGGTTGATGGAAGTGCATGTAAACATTTTCCATAAACCATCTATTCTTCAAGAGAAGCCATCCACCAAAGGCTACATTGCAGTTGTGCTGCCTAAATTTGAAGAAATAAAAGTTAAACAGGAGGGTTACTGACCCAAGAAGAATATGAAGAAATTATAGTGAAATGCATGAAAGCCACAGCAGCTACCTCATTAGGGGTGAGGACTGAGATGAAGTAAAAAGCAACACGGCATCCTTTCCTTACCAGGCCTGCTAGTCAGTACACTAAAGAAGAACGTGCACTGGTGAAGTATACTTCACACCTGGTCATCCACAGGGAGGCCTGACCTAGCTTTCCTTCTTTGTCTTGCATAACAAGCCTTGATTTTGTTCTGTCTTCACCCTCCCAGATCTGCCTGCCCACGCATTCATTCTCTTCTTCTCTTACTTTTCTCTTTCTAACAACTGGCAAAGAAGACATGCCAACAAACAAAGCATTTTGAGGAAAATTTGAAAAGACAGCAAAATAAGAATAATTTTCCTATCATCTTGTTAAAAAAAAAAGAGGGGGGATAAGTTTTAGGCCTCTCTCTTAGCTTCTGGTTGTTCCTTGGCTTGTAGGAACATATCTTCACATGGTACTCTCCCCATGTCTAAATTTCTTCTTTTTGTAAGTACACAGTCCTATTGGTATATCCTTCTCCAGTATGATGTCCCCTTACTAATTACATCTGCAAGACTCAGTTTCCAAATAAGATCACATTCTGAGATACTGGGGATTAGGACTTCCATATATCAGTGTGGGGAGGGAACATAATTCAACCCATAATATTGAAATCAAAGCACTTGTATTTCCTTCCATATCTTTGTCTATAAGTCTTGGCTTCCCTTATAGGTTTCCAGTGTCTTTGGGCAGTTTTTGTCAGATTATACTCTCTTTTTATAATTGTTTTCATAGAGAACGAATGATACTAGCTACTCCATGATTGATTCTATACTAGCTACTTTAAACTTAAAACTTAAGTATAACTAATGCAATTTTAATATAGCATGTGGTTCTTTATTTGAAAATTGAAAGAGAGTAATACAATGAGTATATCAGGCACATGGTATTCATAGTAACTGGTGAAGAAACAGTTGAAGGATTTCTTGATTGGAGAAAAGAGCTATTGGAATATAAGGCAAGGAAATTCAGAAAATAATCTACACATGAATCCTGTAGTAACCTATATGTTTAGGGAGTCTATGCAGGATGAACTCACTCTGGTTTCATCATTGTTGTGCTGGAAATTGATTTAACCCTTAGGCAAGCATCTCCTTAGGTGAATTGGTTAACTTCTTGTGATTGGCAATTGGTTACCCATATTTACTTCCCAGTGTTGCAGGTATAACCCCCACCATTTAGCTGCCTAACTCCTCCAACTCTATAAAACCGGGAGCCTTGCTGCTGCTGCTGCTGCTGCTGCTGCTACTGCTGCTGCTGCTGCTGCTAAGTCACTTCAGTCATGTCCGACTCCGTGCAACCCCATAGACGGCAGCCCACCATCTCTGGGATTCTCCAGGCAAGAATACTGGAGTGGGTTGCCATTTCCATCTCCAATGCACGAAAGTGAAAAGTGAAAGTGAAGTCACTCAGTTGTGTCCAACTCTGTGACTCTATGGACTGCAGCCTACCAGGCTCCTCCGTCCATGGGATTTTCCAGGCAAGAGTACTGGAGTGGGGTGTCATTGTCTTCTCTGGAGCCTTGCTATCCTCCCATATTCTCAAGTTTGTTTTCTCTCATCCTGGGACTCAACATCACAAATTGTCTCTCATCTTTCTAGCTTTTGATCCCATGTTTCATTATATCAGTTCCCTGGGATCTCCTCATCTCATTCCTTCAATCTGAAGCTCTTGATTTGAGGTTCTACCTGTGATGTTTTCCCTCTTCAGTACAATCTAGATTTCACTAACAGCTACGCTGCAGTTGGATAAGTCAAGTAAACATCCACCTTGTGACTGGCCCACATCCCTTTCTTCACTGTGACCCTCCAAAGTCAGTGTTCCCCCTAGGCTCATCTCAGGTCCACAAGCAGTTCCTAAATTAACTCAAAAAAAAAAAAAAAAAAAAAAAAAAAAAACCAAACCTGAGGGATTTAAGCTCCATGCTCATTATCTTTTGGGAAGTCAGTGAATATTATTATTTCTTTGAGTTGATCTCTTTCTTCTTATTAGCATTCTTGTTATGAAAAGAGTTTGTCATGGAGCAATCAATTTTAGCAGGCTCCCACTGGATGTAAGACAACCTGGTAAGTGCTCTTTAATTATTCACCTATTCATTTAACAGGGGCTTCCCAGGTGGCAATAGTGGTAAAGAAACATCCTGCATGGATGCAGGAGACATAGTTTCAATCTCTGGATCGAGAAGGTCCAATAGAGGAGGAAATGGCAACCCACTCCAGTATTCTTGCCTGGGAAATCCCATGGACAGAGGAGCCTGGTAGGCTACAATCCGTGGGGTTGCAAGAGAGTTGGACATGAGTGAAGCGACTAAGCATGCATTCATTTAACAACTATTGATTGAGTGCCCAAGCTTCTGGAGTGATAACAATGGTGAAAAAAATAGTTGTGTTCTTGACCAATGGAGTTCATAGTCCAGTTAAGAGAAAAACATTGTTCAAGTAATTCAGAAATGTAAAATTGGAACTGAAGTAAGCGGGAGGAAGGAGAGAAGCATGGAGTTCTGTGTCCATTTAAGCAAGGCCCCTAAGTTCTCTTTCAGTCAAGTCAGGGCTTCTTAACTCCATCGTAGGAATAGTGTCAAAAGAGGCTTGGTGCAGTGGTTCTCAATCCCAGAAGTGTATTAGAATTCCATAAGGATTATGTGCTTATCTGTGTCCAACTCTTTGCAACCCCATGGACTGTGGCCCACCAAGCTCCTCTGTCCATGGAATTTTCCAGGCAAGAATACTGGAGTAAGCTACCATTTCCTTCTCCAGAATTACAAGAAGTGCTTTAAAAAAAAAGAAGAAGAAGCCAAGGCCTCACTCCAGACTGATAAATTAGACTCTTTGAGAATGGGATCTGGCATTAGCTGTTTTAAAAAATAAATATCTGCAAGGATAGTAACATACAGGCTAAGTAGAGATTTCCTTCTCTTTGGAAACGAAAGGATCCCAGATGCTTAGCTTCATGGTTTATCACCTTTTCTGTCATCTGCCCTTCTGTTTTTGCCTGACCTCCTGTTTTTAGTAATGGGAATCTTGTTTGCTGCCCTTTGTTTCCAACCAGAACACTGACCTCAGGTCCAACATCTGGGCCCTGGCTCATAAGCCCCACCCTAGCAACATGAAGTTCAGGTAACTTATCAGGACTCAGGTCTTCTCAGGGGCCAGGCAGTTGTGACAAATAGTCATCCCCTTCACCTGGGGCATGAGCTGCCAAAGTAACATTTTTTATTTTCACATAGAATGACAAAAAAGAAAGAGGGAGGTAGGAAAGGTCCAGGATGGGGGAAGTGGGGTAAAAGAATTCTCTGAGAGGTATGGCCACTCCCTGAACCCCCTATAATAGTCTCCAGGCAGCAAAGTGATCGGCTACTGCAGGACACAAGCCCAGTGTCACAGTGGCCCTGAGCTTCCAAGTGCAAAAGGCACTCAGACCCACAAGGGCCAAAACACCTGCATTCTATTCTCTGGGGAGTTTTTCCCACTCCTAGGAAAAATATGACTCTTCCTCTTGCCCCTCTCCTAGGTACCTCAAACTCTGCTTAACTTACCCTCTCAGGTGGGTCCCAGAAAAATTTATTTCACTTACTGTGTTATGCTGCTGTGTATGAGTTTCTGCTTCACATCTCTGTGAATTCTCTGTTATGCATATGTGCATCCTAAGTCGCTTCGGCCGTGTCCATTTGCAACCCTATCGACTGTAGATAAAACCCCCAACACACATCTAATTTTCATCAAAGTTGACTCCATGCTAAAACTATAAAATAATAACAGCCTTTCTGTAAAAACAACACACTAACACACTAAGCATACACATCAATTGTTAAGATGTGCCCCAATTTCTCAAATATTTACAGTTTTTAAAATTGCAGCTAAAAATCAAATATGGTTTGATAAAAAATCAATATGGAACCTGCAAAATTTTCTCCCAAGGCATTATTTTTAATTATTGTGTATAAACAGTTTATCACAGAGAACATTTGCTGAATATGATAATTTGAGTTTTGAATTAAGTAACCTTTAGTTGCTGGACAATAATTATCTGGTTGAAGTCAATACATAACCCAAGTGATCACTGTAGATAAAAGTATTTACCTTTCTAGCTTTGTTTGTAAGTATCTAAATCATTCAGAAGTCAGGTCTAATCTTTAAGATCACTGTCAAAACAAAACTTGTCAAAATTCTGCAAGATGATGATAATTTGTTTTTCCTTTTGTTTCTCTATCTCTTCTTTTGATTTTCAAAATTTTGTTTCATTGGCTAGAATTCCCAGATCAATGTTAAATAATAATGCTTAATCGAGGCTACTTTCATCTTTCCCTGATTTTGATAGAAATCAACCTAGTGATTAATCATTAAACACAACACTGGTGGTTGGTTTGAATAGCAATTTATTATTTTGCAGAAATATATATTTACTTCTAGTTTACACAGAAAGTTTAAAAGTCAAAAGGTAAGCAAAGTTTAATCCCATGCCTTTTTTTGGTATCTATATAGATCATACATTTTTTATTTAACATAATTAACACCATATCATATTAAATATCTAAATATTAAATTACCTGGAATTTATCATTGTAAAAAGGGAAATCAAAGCATGGTACTATTTTATAAAGTGATTACTCATTTTATGAATTGCCTGTGACAAGTTTCTGAACCCAGGCAGCCAGTCTCTATAAGCCAGCATGTGGTTGGCATCTCAGGGTTCAGAGACTAATTATAATAGTGCCAGCCTAGACAGGGCACCATTAGGAGGTCAGACCTGCCAGAAGAAATCAATTATAGGAGATGAACCTTGTTTGGATGTGTTTTCTGCCATTGCCCCCTTGGAGGGCGAAGATCTTGCTTCCTGGTGCAAAGATCATGAGTGCCAGAACCTATCATTTGTACGCCACTTGGCACTGACCGCCCCAAACCCCAGTCATCTTCAACTTTTTGTTCAGTAAAGAATTAATGATGAGACATGGAGATGATGTGGAGATAAGGGCTCCTCTTTATGGAGACACTCACTCCAGCCAAAAGAGCAGACTGTAGACAAATTCAATAACCCTCTGGCAGAAAGAAGACACATTGAACATTTGCACACATGTTCTCTGAGATCCAAACATACTCATACACTTATACCCTTCCCCTTACATTAGGAGATTTGTTGAATACAGTGAGGGCTTAATACAGGCTTTATTCATGAAGGAGTGAATGAATAAGAGAACTCAGTGGTCCAAGATATCATTGTACTCATCCACATACACGTATATTAATGTCGACTCATAAATACACAAGCAAATGGGAGAACATTGTCTCCACAGCTCTCCACACACATCAACCGCTGTCATGGTCCCCTCCAAGCTGCCATGCATCCCTTCCAGAAATCTCAACAGTTACAGTTTCGAGCCTTAATTCCAAGGCTCAAAAGTCTTTATCCAAACTAGGTTTAACCACAGACAGATTTATTGCTGGATACAATAGGAGGTCCAGAAATAGAGTTCCAGGATTGATTGATCTGGATATTGTTAACAAGGACTGAATTTCATCCTGTCACTGCACCCCCTGCCACTTGGAGAATCATCTTCACTCTGAGTCTCGTTTCCATTGTGGGTGCAGGATGACTCCCAGGAGCAATCAGGGTTACACATCACATAGTCTTATCCAGGGAGAGAAGGCAAGAAGCTTCTCTAGGCTTTCTCAAGAGTTGGAAGAACTTTACAAAAGTTGATGGTAAACTTCTTCCTGCATGCCAATGTCCATAGACAGGGTAGGACTGTTTCCTGAAATGAAAATTTGGGATTGTACTTATACCAAGCAGTCTATCTCTTGAGACAAGAGCCACAGTGATGGAAAGATGCTGGAAAGTCCAGCACGAGAATGACAAGAGTCTGGAAGCAATCTTTAGTACTAGCTTCTAGTATCAGCCTCACATGTGGCAAGAGGTGATAGGTACAGGGTAGAGATTTGTGCTCAACTCTGTATGGCTCAGCTGAAATCACACCAATGAGGCACGTAGACACAGTGCTGCCCTCATAGGCACAAGGAGGGCAGCATTGACTGGTCCAATTAGACTTTATCATTTCTTTTCCTCCTGGGGCTTCCCTGGTGGCTCAGACAGTAAAGAATCTGCCTGCAATGCAGGAAACCTGGGTTAGATTCCTGGGTCAAGAAGATCCCTTGGAGAAGGAAAGGACAATCTACTGTCATATTCTTGCATGGACAGAGGAGCCTGGTGGGCTATCGTCCATGGGATCGCAAAGAGTCAGACACGACTGAGCAACTAACACTTTCACTTTCTGTGCTTCAGTCAGTCAGTTCAGTTGCTCAGTCGTATCTGACTCTTTGTGACCCCATGAACCACAGCTCGC
This sequence comes from Aepyceros melampus, assembly GCA_006408695.1. Lineage (NCBI taxonomy): Eukaryota > Metazoa > Chordata > Mammalia > Artiodactyla > Bovidae > Aepyceros > Aepyceros melampus. The sequence goes on from SJXQ01003155.1 coordinate 83,510, forward strand.
CAGACCTCCTTGTCCATCACCAACTCCTGGAGTTCACCCAAACCCATGTCCATTGAGTCGGTGATGCTATCCAACCATCTCATCCTCTGTCGTCCCCTTCTCCTCCTGCCCCCAATCCCTCCCAGCATCAGAGTCTTTTCCAATAAGTCAGCTCTTCTCATCAGGTGGCCAAAGTATTGGAGTTTCAGCTTCAACATCAGTCCTTCCATTGATCACCAAGGACTGGTCTCCTTTAGGATGGACTGGTTGGATCTCCTTGCAGTCCAAGGGACTCTCAAGAGTCTTCTCCAACACCACAGTTCAAAAGCACAATTCTTTGGTGCTCAGCTTTCTTTATAGTCCAATTCTAACATCCATACATGACCACTGGAAAGACCATGTCCTTGACTAGATGGACCTTTGTTGGCAAAGTAAAGTCTCTGCTTTTGAATATGCTGTCTAGGTTGGTCATAACTTTCCTTCCAAGGAGTAAGCATCTTTTAATTTCATGGCTGCAATCACCATCTGCAGTGATTTTGGAGCCCAGAAAAATAAAGTCAGCCACTGTTTCCACTGTTTTCCCATCTATTTGCCATAAACTGATGGGACCAGATGCCATGATCTTAGTTTTCTGAATGTTGAGCTTTAAGCCAACTTTTTGACTCTCCTCTTTCACTTTCATCAAGAGGCTCTTTAGTTCTTCTTCACTTTCTGCCATAAAGGTGGTGTCATCAACATATCTGAGGTTATTGATATTTCTCCTGGCAATCTTGATTCCAGCTTGTGCTTCCTCCAGCCCAGCATTTCTCATGATGTACTCTGCATAGAAGTTAAATAAGCAGGGTGACAATATACAGCCTTGACGTATTCCTTTTCCTATTTGGAACCAGTCTGTTGGTCGATGTCCAGTTCTAACTGTTGCTTCCTGACCTGCATACAGATTTCTCAAGAGGCAGGTCAAGTGATCTTGTATTCACATTTCTTTCAGAATTTTCCACAGTTTATTGTGATCCCCACAGTCAAAGGCTTTGAGACTGCTGAATAAAGATCAGAGTCCCACATGTGTGGTGAATATGAAGTTCAAAGTTATGGCTTGCATTCTTCTTTTTTCTCCACACTCACTGTTTCCACTCGCAGAAAAAGAAATTAAAACAGTGATTTGGGTACTGACTTGTATTAGACCCTCAGTATTGCCTCAACCAGAAAGCAGGGTAGTTCCCTTGACCAAGGACCAGGTTGGTGTGTAAGTGTGAGTGCGTATGTCTGTGTGTGTGAGTCTGTGTAACTGTCTTTGCATGTCTGTGTGAGTGTGTTGGTGTAAATGTGTGCTTATATGTGTGTATACATGTCATTGTGAGTATGTGTGTGATATGCACACGTATAAGAATTTGAAAATCAAGCCTTTGGCTGGTTGGTGTAAAGCACAGGGTATGGAGACCTAGAAAAGAGAAGGCCCTCTGGGTGAAAAACAGCTTAAGTGGTAGGGCCTCAGCTTTTCAATTGTTTTTTTTTTTTTTCCCACTGGTTTTACTGAAATATAATTCACATACCATACAATTTTTCCAATTGCATTTATTGAATGCAAAATTCAATGGCTTCTAGTACAATTACAGAGTTGTGTATCCATCACTACAGTCAATTCTAGAATATTTTCATTACCCAAAAAAGGAACCTCTTACCCATCATTCCCCAATCCCCCTGATCCCCTCAACTCTAGGCAGTCATTAATCTTTAGAATTTCTTATGCTGAGTATTAGACGGAAGAGCCTGGTGGGGTGTAGTCCATGGGGTTGCTAAGAGTTGGACACGACTGAGCAACTTCACTCTCACTTTTCACTTTCATGGATTGGAGAAGGAAATGGCAACACACCCCACTGTTCTTGCCTGGAGAATCCCAGGGACGGGGGAGCCTGGTGGCTGCCATCTATGGGGTCGCACAGAGTCAGACATGACTGAAATGACTTAGCATGCTGAGTATTTTATATAAACAGGATCATCCAATATGTAGTTCTTTGCTACTGGCATCTTACATTTAGCATGTTTTTAAGGTTCATCCATGTTATAACATGAATCAGTACTTCATTCCATTTTATGGCTGAACAATAATCCATTATATGGACACACCACAATTTTATGTATCCGTTAATTTGCTGATGGATGTTTGGATTGCCTTCATTTAGGGGCTGTTATGAATAATGCTGCTGTGAATACTCATGTACCAATTTTTATAAGGGTACATATTGCCGTTTCTCTTGGGTATGTACCTAAGAGTGACATTGTTGGATCACATGGGAAAATACTTGACCATTTGCAGAACTGCTGGACTGTTTCCCAAAGCAGCTTTGCCACTTAACATTCAGCAGCGTAAGAGGATTCGGTTTTTCCACGTTCTCGCCACACTTGTTTGTGTCTGTCTGAATACAGTCATCTTAGTAGTGGTGAAGGAGTATCTCACTGTGGTTTTAATTTGCATTGCCATGGTGGCTAATGATGCTGTTCATTTTTTTTTTCATGTGCTCATTGGAAATTTGCATATCTTACTTGAAGAAATGTCTGTTCATAATCTAGTGCCCATTTTTCCAGTTGTATCGATATACAATTGACATGCAATCAGTATATATTTAAAGTGTACAGTAAAATGATTTGACTTACATATATTGTGAAGTGATTACCTTGATAAGTTTAGTTAGTATTCATTTTAGAGACAATAACAGGAAAATGATAAATTTTTCTTTATGATAAGAACTCAGGATACAGTCTCTTAACAACTTAACTATAGTCATGTTGTACAGTACTTTCCTAGTACTTATTTATCTTATAGCTGGAAGTTTGTTCCTTTAAACCAGCTCTCTTCAATTAACCCTCACCTTCTCTTCTGGCAAGCACAAACATAATCTTCTATTCCATGATTTTTTAAATATTAGATTCCTCATAGAATTGAGCTCATATAGTGATTGTCTGTCTCTGTCTGACTTATTTCACCCAGCATAAGGCCTTCAAGGTCCATCTGTGTTGCAAATGGCAAAGTTTCCCTTAAGGTTTTGTTTGTTTGTTTGTTTTGTTTCATTTGTTTTTATTCCTTTCTTTTCTAATGGCTGAATAATATTACATTGTGTGTGCGTGTGTGTACACACGCACACACATGTATGTCACGACTTCTTTATCTATTCATCCACTGATGGATATTTAGGTGTCTTGCTTCCACAACTTTACTGTAAATAATGTTACTACAAACATGAGTTGCAGAGATGCTTTTCAAGTCAGTATTTTTGCTTCCTTTTGATATATTCCCAGAAGTGTACTACTGGATCATATGCTAGTACTATTTTTAATTTGTTGAGAAAGTTTCATAATGCTTTCCATAGTGGCTAAATCAGTTTTCAAAAGGTTTCCTTTCCTCATATCCCCATAAGCATTTGTTATTGCTCATGCTTTTGATGTAGGCCATTCTAACAAGTGTGGGGGTAATATATCACTGTGGTTTTTTCAGTCTCTATTATTAATGTTGACTTTTTTATGTACATGTTGACCATTAGTATATCTTCTTTGGAAAAGTGTCTATGTAGGTCTTTTGCCCATTTTTATAGGAATTTTCGCCTAATTATTGAGTAGTGGTGTGTGTGTGTATTCAGTAGTGTGTGACCTCTTTGCGATCCCATGGACTGTAGCCCGCCAAGCTCCTCTCTCCATGGGATTTCCTAGGCAAGAATACAGGAGTGGGTTGCCATTTCCTATTCCAGGGAATCTTCCTGACCAAGGCATCAAACCCGAGTTTCCTGGGCCTCCTGCATTGGCAGGCAGATTCCTTACCACTGAGCCATCAGGGAAGCCTCATTTGAGTGATGAGCTTTTGTTTTTTTTTTTAAATATATTCTATTCAAAAGTATTTTATCAGATATGCAATTTGTAAACATTTTCTCCCATTTTACAGGTTGTATTTTCACCTTACGTATGAGGAAGGCTTACAAATAGCTGAGAAAAGAAGATAAGCTAAAGGCAAATGAGAAAAATATATACTCATTTGAATGCAGAGTTCCAAAGAATAGCAAGGAGATATAAGAAAACCTTCCTCAGTGATCAATGCAAAGAAATAGAGGAAAACAATAGAATGGGAAAGGCTAGAGATCGCTTCAAGAAAATTAGAGATACCAAGGGAAACTTTCATGCAAAGATAGGTACAATAAGGGAAAGAAATGGTATGGACCTAACAGAAGCAGAAGATATTAGGAAGAGGTGGCAAAAATGTACAGAAGAACTATACAAAAAAGATCTTTATGACCAAAATAACCATGATGGTGTGATCACTCACCTAGAGCCAGATATTCTGGAATGTGAAGCCAAGTGGGCCTTAGGAAGCATCACTACGAACAAAGCTAGTGGAGGTGATGGAATTCCAGTTGAGCTATTTCAAATCCTGAAGATGATGCTGTGAAAGTGCTGCACTCAATATGCTAGCAAATTTGGAAAACTCAGCAGTGGCCACAGGACTGGAAAAGGTCAGTTTTCGTTCCAATCCCAAAGAAAGGCAATGCCAAAGAATGTTCAAACTACAGCACGACTGCCCTGATCTCACAGGCTGGCAAAGTAATGCTCGAAATTCTCCAAGCCAGGCTTCAACAGTAAGTGAACTGTGAACTTCCAGATGTTCAAGCTGGATTTAGAAAAGGCAGAGGAACCAGAGATCAAATTGCCAACATCCATTGGATCACCCCAAAAGAAAGAGAGTTCCAGAATAACATCTACTTCTGCTTTATTGATTACGCCAAAGCCTTTAACTGTGTGGATCACAATAAACTGTGGAAAATTTTTCAAGAGGTGGGAATACCAAACCACTTTACCTGCCTCCTAAGAAATCTGTATGAGGTCAAGAAGCAACAGTTAGAATCAGACACAGAACAACTGACTGGTTCCAAATAGGGAAAGGAGTACATCAAGGCTGTATATTGTCATCCTACTTATTTAACTTACATGCAGAGTACATCATATGAAAACCCGGGGTGGATGAAGCACAAGCTGGAATCAAGATTGCTGAGAGAAATATCAATACCCTCAGATATGCAAATGACACTACCCTATGGCAAAAAGTGAAAATTTAAAGAGCCTCTTGATGAAGGTGAAAGAGGAGAGTGAAAAAGTTGGCTTAAAGCTCAACATTCAGAAAATTAAGATCATGGCATCCAGTCCCATCACTTCATGGCAAATAGATGGGGAAACATTGAGAGACTTTATTTTTTGGGGCTCCAAAATCACTACAGATGGTGATTGCAGCCATTAATTATATAACACTCATTCCTTGGAAGAAAAGTTATGACCAATCTAGATAGCATATTCAAAAGCAGAGACATTACTTTGCCAACAAAGATCTGTCTAGTCAAAGCTATGGTTTTTCCGGTAGTCATGTATGGATGCGAGAGTTGGACTATAAGGGAAACTGAATGCCAAGAATTGATGCTTTTGAACGGTGGTGTTAAAGAAGACTCTTGAGAGTCCCTTGGATGGACATGAGTTTGAGTAACCTCCTGGAGTTAGTGACTGAGCAAACTGAATTCAGTTGTCCAACTCTGCAATCTCATGGACTGCAGCACTCCAGGCCTCCCCGTCCATTACCAACTCCCGAAGCTTACCCAAACACATGTCCATTAAGTCAGTGAAGCCATCCAACCACCTCATCCTCTATGGTCCCCTTCTCCTCCCACCTTCAATCTTTCCCAGCATCAGGGTCTTTTCCAGTGAATCAGTTCTTCATATCATGTGGCCAAAGTATTGGAGTTTCAGCTTAAGCATCAGTCTTTCCAGTGAATATTCAGGACTGATATCCTTTAAGATGGACTAGTTGGATCTCCAAGGGACTCTCAAGAGTCTTCTCCAACACCACAGCTCAAAAGCATCAATTCTTCAGGACTCAGCTTTCCTTACAATCCAATTCTCACATCCATACCTGACTATTGGAAAAACCATAGCTTTGACTAGATGGACTTTTGTCATTGAAGTAATGTCTCTGCTTTTTAATATGCTGTCTAGGTTAGTCATAGCTTTACTTTCAAGGAGCAAGTGTTGTTTAATTTCATGGCTGCAGTCACCATCTGCAGTGATTTTGGAGCCCCAAAAGATAAAATCTCTTACTGTTTCCGTTGTTTCCCCATCTATTTGCCATGAAGTGATGGGACTGGATGCCATGATCTTAGTTTTTTTAATTTAAAGCAAAACAAACAAACACAGAAGCACAGAAAAGCACATTTAAAATACAGAAATTTTGAATTTTAAGTTATGTTCATTTAATTTATTTTTATTATTGTCACTTGTGCTTTTGAAATACTATCTAGGAAACCATTGCTAATCCAAGATTATGAAGATTTAAGTCTATGCTTTTCTCAGAGCTTCAGATTTTAATTCTTTCACTTAGGTCTTTGATTCATTTTTAATTGATATTTATATGCTCCCTGTTCAAGATACTTTCGAATTTGGTGCTGGAGAAGACTCTTGAGAGTGTCTTGGACTGCAAGATCAAACCAGTCAAGCCTAAAGGAAATCAACCCTAAATACTCATTAAAAGGACTGATGCTGAAGCTGAAGCTCCAATACTTTGGCCACGTGATGAGAAGAGCCAACTCACTGGAAAAGACCCTTATGCTGGGAAAGATTGAGGGCAGGAGGGGACGGGGGTGAAAGAGGATGAGATGATTGGATAGCATCATCAACTCAGTGGACATTAGTCTGAGTAGACTTTGGGAGATAGTGAAGGACAGGGAAGCCTGGCATGCTGCAGTCCATGGGATCGCAAAGAGTTAGTATTATACACTAACACGACTTGGTGACTAAATAACAACAGTGTTGTCTGAGATGAGTTCCAGTTTCATCCTTTTGCATACAGATGTCCCATAACCCCAGTATACTTTGTTGAATGAAAAATTATCTTCCAATTGAATTGTGTTGATATCCTTGTTGAAACTTATTTGTAAGTGTTGAGATTTATTTATATACTCTCAATTCTATTTCATTGGTCCATGTGGTTATTCTTAAGCCAGTATCACACTATCTTGATTACTGTAGTTTTATAGTAAGTTTTAAAATTTGAAAGTGTAAAATTTCCAACTTTTTTCTTCTTTTTCAATATTTCTTTTGCTTCTCTGAGTTCTTAAAATTTCCATATGAATTTTAGGTTTCAGTTTGTCAATCTACGTGAGTCAGCTGGAATTTTGATAAGAAACTGACTTGAATCTATAGATCAGTTTAGGGAGTATTGCTATCTTAACCATATTAACTCTTTTGATCGATGAACATGGAATGTTTTTCCATTTATTCAGGTCTTCTTTACTCTCTTTTATCAATATTTTGTAGTTTCCAAAGTATAAATACTGCACTCCTTTTGTTAAATTTATTTCCAAGTATTTTATTCTTTTTGATGTTACTGTAAGTTGATCTGTTTTTTAAATTTCATTGACTATTTGCTGATTGCTACTGCCTTCCCAGGTGGTGCAGTGGTAAGAACCCACCTGCAATGCAGGAAACACAGGAGAATTGAATTTGATCTCTGGATCTGGAAGATCCCCTGGAGTAGGAAACAGCAACCCAGTCCAAGTATTCTTGCCTGGAAAATTCCATGGACAGAGGAGCCTCGCATGCTACAGTCCATGGGGTCACAAAGAGTCAGACACAACGGAGTGACTGAACACTGTATATAATTACAGTTGATTTTTGCATATTGATCTTGCTTCCTCAACCTTGTTGAACTTGTTTATTAATTCTAGTAGATTTTTAATGACTTTGGTCTGTCTTTATTTGTTATTCTTTACAGTAATTCTCCTCTTTCACTGTGTATAACAAATTTAACTTTAAAAAAATACAACAATTTACATGTATGGTGCAACTATTCTGTTCGAATTCTTGATACACCTCAAGTTTACTAAGTGAATATTGCTTTTATGTACAGATGATAAAACTAAACTTAGAAAATTTGGGTAATTTTCTTAAGACCAAAAGGTCAAAACAAAGATATTTTTCTATTTTTTTGTAGAGCATGTGAGAGATGAGGATTCATCACCTTTCCTTATACCATTTCAGTTCCTAGGCTTGCGTGCACGCACACACACACACACACACACAAACACACTGAAGTTCATTTTTTTGTTAGATCTGTGCCACTGAGATTGTGTTCTCTGGTTGACTTCCTATCAGTCAGTACTGATGCACTTGTTAACTATGTTGTCAAAGGATGTGCATAGCTTTACAGTAAATTCCAATCCTTTTTATTACCATTTGCAAATGGAGAACTAAGAATAAGATGTGTTTTGCCCAAGGTTACATAGAAAATAGTGGTAGAAGAATTGTCCTGGCCCTGTCCATCTTCTTTTGGTCTGGACTAAAATTTGTAGCCTTTTTCTTTTGCTAGATCTAGAAATTGTCCCTCATGCCATTTCAGAGATAAAACTGTAAAGGGAAATGTGTACTCAAACAGCTGAATTCCCTAACAATGACTGAGAAAGCCTAACAGTCATCTGTTTGGGACAGACTTAATTCATATAATAATTATTTCAACAAATACTTATTGAATTCCTGTTATGCTACTGCACACCAGGTCATGAGTTAAGGGGACACAAAAGGGATACAAAGGTAAAGATATAACCCTTGTTCTCTACAAGTTTACAGCACAGTGGGAGATAAAGACAAGCTGACTATTTGTATACTGCTTGACAAGCTCTGGAAACTATAGGAAAATGTCAGTCACTCATGTATCAGGGCAGAGAATGATTTGATTCTTGGAGGGGAATATATGTAAACTGAAGTTAAAAGTTTAAAACAAAACAAAGGAAGTATAAGAAGGAGTGAGAAAGGCTAAAGAGAGTAAATATAGCAGCAGGTAACACTCTGAGAAAGCATGACACCTTGGTGAGCGTGGAGCCACTCAGCACAGCTGAGACAGGAGAGTCAAGAGCAGTGTGTGGGTAAGCATTGCGCACTCTATGCTTAGATCATCGCCTGGCGTGTATTACACCCTCCAAAAATATGTATTGCGTGAATGAACACGTGATGGAGGTATGTCTGGAGAAGGCAGGAATCAGATCAGGAAGGATCATATACAACAAAACGGCAAGTTTGAAGTTTATTCTAAAGATACTAAGCCATAATAGCGTTTCATCTGGAGATTGCTTTTGTCAGATCTGCTCTCTGGAAATGTGGAAAATGGATTGGAGTTGGACAAGCTTGTGTATGATGGGAAGGTTGTTAGAAAAACTTGGGTGAGAACAAAGGAATGGGGAAAATGGAGGAGGAAAAAAGATGCTGGTTGTAGAGAGTAAGAAAGTATTTAGCACTTGCTATTTGGTTTGGAAGGGTGGGCAGAGAAGTGGAAGGAGAGAAAGGTTTCCACTGGAGTTTCTTCTAACTTGGAAATTCTCTGGACCTTGATATATCTTTATCAAGGCCCATGCAGTCGGTGTGGACTTCCTGGGCAGAGGGATTTATTGGGAGACTTTTGTTAACAGAAAGATGAATTAAGAGTTGAGAACAATTGTCTGGAATTCAGAAAACTGACTCAACTCAACTAGTTGAGGGGTGGGGGGAGTCAATTCACATCTCAGAGCATCTTACCAAAAATGAGAATGAAGCATGGTAAACTAATAATGATGGCAAAGAAATCTTTCGCCTCCAGCTGCTTCTTACTCCAGGGAGTGGCTTGGAAAGCAGCTCTTCCTTTCTCCTATCCACATTCCTTGCTGTATTCTTAATCTAAACATTATTGATTGTTCTCTTTGCCCTAAATGATTTGCTAGTGTTCACTCTACTTCTTGTATAATATTCAACTCTACTTCCTGGCTTATGTTTGATATTCAGCTTAAGCTGTTTAAGAAATTCAAGTGTCATTCACTTTGGCTTTGAGGGAGACATTCCTAATTGGGGATACATCTGCTCCCACTGTGGAGTTCAAGGTCAGTATCTTATATTTCAGTTATTTGAAGTCTGATCCTGGTTTTCCATCAGGCACACAATATATAATATTTATATCAGTGATCAATGGAATCTTCCCATTGAGTAAATAGGAATTAAAGGGGAAAGTGAAAGTGTTAGTCCGTCAGTTGTGTACAACTCTTTACAACCTCTTGGACTGTAGCCTCCCAGACTCCTCTGTCCATGGAATTCCCCAGGCTGGCTACTGGAATAGGTTGCCATTCCCTTCTCCAGGGGATCTTTCTGACCCAGGATCAAGCCTGGGTCTCCTGCATTGCAGGCAGATTCTTTATCATCTGAGCCACCCAGGAAGCCCTAATAGGAATATAGTTTCCCAAATGTAAAGGAAAGCCTGTTTCCTTTTCTCTTTCATGTATCCTTTTCATGTAACAAGTACTGTTGGCTGAGACAAAAGAGAAATCTCTAAAAACTCATCTGTATTACCTGAGATTTTATTTAAAGATGAAAATCAAATACAGGCAATAGATGGAATACACAAGATTGAAATTTTAAGTCAGATATATCTCGATCAGGAATAGAACAATGGCTTTTAGTTTGTTACAGATTGTGTAGCTATTCCTGATTTTATAAAATGTGAGCCTTTCTCTAGAAATCTTTTTTTATATTTGGAACAAATGATAAATCCTTTGTGGTTTAACATGTTATTTGCTATCCACTTGACACCTTTTCTCAGCTTTGGGAATGCTTCCAAACAGACATATGCATGGAATAATGGAGGAAAACTGAAGAAGAAAGACACCAAAGCACGTTTTTCAAATCACCTTTGGCATTTACTGATGAGGTGGCTTAACAAGAAGGTGAAAACTTTGCTAACCTGGATCTCCATTTTTTTCAATAAAATAAACAGGAGATGAACTTGGGTAGTTGAGTATTTAATTACTGCAGAGTTCTAAATGCTTATCTTAAAAAAAAAGCCAATGTGATTCAGAAGTTTTTTCTAAAAAAAATCCCTTTTATATATAGAAGCAGATAATTTTAACAAAAGAAAACAAAATTGTTTACAATGCAGTGTTGCTTAGCCAAAAAACATTTATTTTCTAATCCGTGACCCTCAGTTCAGGAGCACTCTCATCCTAGCTTCTCCTGCTGTGTATCTTTGTACCTCTTGGTGTATCTTTGGGCTTTGCTTTCATTTTCTGCCTACTATATACCATGCGCTTTACATACACTCTCATTAAGCTAATACTGTGAAACAAAATATTAAGTCCTTTTCAGATCTGCTCCTACCCCTGCTTTCTTTCCTCAAGTAAGGAGAGACGTAGAAATGCACCATCCAATACTTACACTTGAATCTTAGGTTCACCACTTTTTACCCTCCTTCAAGTTACATAATACGTATGTGAGCCTAAGCTTTCCTAGGTGTATATAGCAGTTTTTCATGCTTGAGCCTAATTCATTCTCACTCTAGGAGCTGAAGTGATTAGAATGTGTCTGGAAAGACCCACTAGTTGAAGGGGGAAAATTCTGCCTTCAGCAGCCTTCCCTCAGACCTCTGAATAGCATCGAAGTTATATTTCTTTATTTTTCTTATTTATATTTCACTTTATCTGGAAAAGAGCTAGCTTTGCCAGTCAATTGTTGGGCAGGGAAATAGGACTTTCTGTATGATGGAAAAATTTTAATGAACCAGCACATTTTCCCCAGTAAGTTATAGTAAACATTATTGGCTACTAAACCAACATCTATTGTTTCTAAATAGTATCACATTTTATTCAGATTTCCATGTTTAACTATGTGGCCATGTGATTTAGAAGAGCTAAACTCCATTCTCTTGTGTGAACGCTGATTGGTCTAAGCTAGTTATTTTAACATCATATTCTTTTGCTGATTGGCTTGAGCATGAAAAAGACAGATACCTTAGGTCAATGGGTCATGGGAAGATATTTATGGGGACTTCTCATGATAATGAGATGATAAATAATGGAGTGAACATGATGAAGATGATAGAAAAGACATATGCCAAGAATCTAGGTCATGAAGCTATCACTTTACTACTGAATCAACTAATCCAAAGGGGTAATGCATGTTATTTATTAAGCCACTTGATGGAGTTTTCAATTATGTACAACTGAAAGTTATAAGTTGCCTGGTCACCTCCTTTAACTGTGGAAATGAAGGAGTGCCTTATTTCCCTGTTAAAGCTCCCAGGCAATTTCTGCTTCTGGCTGGGTAGCTGCAGGGAAATCGAAGAGGTTAGTGATATGAAATGTAGAGTAAGTGGTCCAGGTGTGACTAGCCTAGGAGGTCTATCTATGAGTTTCTTTAGGTAAAACTAGAATAAAATTCATATGACAGGACAAACCACCACACTCATGGCATGGGGTCAGTAGTAGTTTGAGACAATGTTTTATCTCCTCGTATAATTCAGAATTAGATACATTTGGTTTAAATCACTATTCCACAATTTCTTTAAGCAAGTGGTTTTTAAGTTTATTCTTCAGAAAAACAACAACAAAAATAATAATACTATCACATAGGATGGTTTTGACAATTGTGATAAAACAAAAAAGTCATTGTCTTCCTCGATGGCTCAGTGGTAAAGCATCTGCCTGCCAGTGCAGGAGACGTGGGTTCAATCTCTGGGTCAGGAAGATGTCCTGGAGAGGACACTTCAGTATTCTTGCCTGAAAATCCTGTGGACAGAGGAGACTGGTGGGCTACAGTCCAGGGGATCGTAAAAGGATCCAACACAACTTAGCGGCTAAAAAACAATACAAAAGTAACAGCATAGTGTTCAGCACATAAAAATATTCAATACTTGTTAGTTATTCCCACCACCATCATCGTTATCCTAAAGTTGAAATGAAACTTATACCCACGAATAGGCGATGTTGGTGAACAATTTCTTGAAATGTGGTAAATTAATAGTCTATTTCTGTGAATAATGATTTGTCTCCTCCAATAATAAATACAGTAATGATAATGACTATACTTTATTAAAAGCTCACTATGTACTGGATATTGTATTAAGCATCATTTGTGCATTCTCTCATTAAAACCTCCTAACAATTCTTTGAGGTAGTTATGATGACTACTAACACCATACCTGTTGTCAAGATGAGGAAACAGACACAAAGAAGTAACTGTCCTAAGGTAAGGCTAGTGAAGTACCAGAGCCAGGGTTGAACCAAGGCAGTCAGGATTTGGAGGGCGTAATTTAAAAACATTATGCTTTCTAGTTTATGCAGGTCAATACCAGAAAAACAAACAACTCAAAAAAAAAGTGGGCAGAAAACCTAAACAGTCATTTCTCAAAAGATATTCAGGATTGGAAACTCATGTACACCCATGGCGGATTCATGTCAATGTATGGCAAAACCAATACAGTATTGTAAAGTAAAAAAATAAAATAAAAATAATAAATAAATAAATAAAATAAAACTTACTGCAAAAAAAAAAGATATACAGATGGCTAATAAACACATGAAAAGATACTCAGCAATGTTCATTAGTGTGTGTGTGTGTGTGTGTGTGTGCTCTGACAAGTTCAACTTTTTGCAACCCCATGGATCTAGCCCACCAGGCTCCTCTGTCTATGGGATTTTCTAGGCAGGAATACTGGAGTGGGTTGTCATTTCCTTCTCCAAGGGTTCTTCTTGACCCAGGGAATGAATGGGAGTCTCTTGCATCTCCTGCATTGGCAGGTGGTTCTTTACCTCTGAGCCACCTGGGAAACCCTTAGTAGAGAACTGCAAATCGAAACTACAATGAGCTCACACTGGTCAGAATGGCCATCATCAAAAAATCTACAAACAATAAATGCTGGAGAAGGCATGGAGAAAAGGGAACCCTCTTGCATTGTTGGTAGGAATGTAAATTGATGCAAACACTATGAAATGTGGTATGGAGATTCCTTGGAAAACTAGGAATAAAACTAGTGAATAGTATAGGTGTTAAAAACCATGAAGGGCCTAAGATATAACTGGACTTGCAAGCTGTCATTAACCTGCTTCTATTTCTGGGATGTTGGTAGAAGATGCTAGTTACCTGACTTAGAGACAAAGCTCATTGTATTAATGAGAGCAATAAATAGCTGAAGTATCAGTGTTTTTGTACCAATTTTACAGAGTGCTACAGAGAGGGACAAATGATATCTATACACAGAGTGGGTGGAATTACAGGAGATAGACCCTGAGTTTAGGGTACCTGAATCTTTTACAATGGGTAGTAAACATGCCTACCCTTTACTTGGAGGAAAGAAGACGTAGTCTTTATCTTCCAAGACCATACAAACATCCCTGAAAGATAGCCCAAAACAAATAGATGTCAATGCCTTCCTCACAAGATATGGAGAAAGTCAAGGCTGGAAGAAACACAAGCTGGAATCAAGATTGTTGGGAGAAATATCAATAACCTCAGATATACAGATGACACCACCCTTATGGCAGAAGGTGAAGAGGAACTAAAGAGTCTCCTGATGAAAGTGAAAGAGGAGAGTGAAAAAGTTGGCTTAAAGCTCAACATTCAGAAAATGAAGATCATGGCATCTGGTCCCATCACTTCATGGGAAATAGATGGGGAAACAGTGGAAACAGTGTCAGACTTTATTTTTTGGGGCTCTAAAATCACTACATATGGTGACTGTAGCCATGAAATTAAAAGACGCTTACCTTACTCCTTGGAAGAAAAGTTATGACCAACCTAGATAGTATATTCAAAAGCAGAGATATTATTTGCTGACTAAGGTCGGTCTAGTCAAGGCTATGGTTTTTCCAGTAGTCATGTATGGATGTGAGAGTTGGACTGTAAAAAAGGCTGAGCACCAAAGAATTGATGCTTTTGAACTGTGGTGTTGGAGAAGACTCTTGCGAGTCCCTTGGACTGCAAGGAGATCCAACCAATCCATTCTGAAGGAGATTGGCCCTGGGATTTCTTTGGAAGGACTGATGCTAAAGCTGAAGCTCTAGTGGTTTGGCCACCTCATGTGAAGAGTTGACTCATTGGAAAAGACCCTGATGCTGGGAGGGATTGGGGGCAGGAGGAGAAGGGGACAACAGAGGCTGAGATGGCTGGATGGCATCATTGACTCCATGGGCGTGGGTCTGGGTGAACTCCAGGAGTTGGTGAAGGACAGGGAGGCCTGGCATGCTGCAATTCATGGGGTCGCAAAGAGTCGGACACGACTGAGCGACTGAACTGAACTGAAGGTCCCAATTGTTGTAAGTTCCTCATGGTTACATGGCCAGGTTTTAATTTCCACTCTGCTTTTTTTTTGCTCTGTGACCTTGCTTAAATTATGTACCCTGACTATTCTGCCTTCTTACTATCTTTACTAAGTCATCTCCTCCCCTTTCCCACTTGCTTATATCAACCTGTACCACTTCTCTCCTGAATCATTGTACCAGCTTCTAACTGCCCTACTCTTGCTCTCCTTAGATCATTCCTAAAGATTGCAGCCAGAGTCTACTTTCTAAAATGCAAATCCAATCATATGATTCTCCATCCTTAAAATCCTCTAATGACTCTCCTCTTTGCACAGTGCTTACCGTGGTGTATGTTATCCTTACTCATTCATTCCCTGCCTCTTTCTTAGAGTCATTCTTTCCATAACTAATTACAGTTCATATTTTTTCAAGCTTCCACGTGTCCATCTTGTGGTTCCCCTTGCTAGGAAAGCCGTTTCTCCTGGTCCAGCTGGAAATTGCTGTCATAGTTTTAGAATCTTATATATTGAATTTCCTCAGTAAAGCTTTGCTGAATCCTTCCCTCTCATCAAACGGATTAACACTCCCTTCGTTTTATTTCCTTCTTCTGCATTTCACCTCCTTATGTTTTTTGCTCTTTTCTCCTTTCTTGTATCTTACCAAATCAGATTCCATAACCTTAACCACCTGTGTCCTGCCAATAGCAAAGACTCCATAAGCCCCAGAACCATGTACATATATTACTGTGGTTTCTAGACTCACTATCTTCTGCTTGTGAAGTCTTATCCTGGTCTTTCTCAACACTGAGTGGTGATTTGATTCTTCCAAAAAATGTAGAGATCAGATTAGTCCTGGGTAAGGAAAGAAGTGGGGATTGACTTGAATGGACATAAGGACAACTTTTGGGTTAATGAAAATGGTTTATAAATTGGTTATGGTACTGGGAGCACTTCAGATAGATGAGATACAAGCTGAAGTTGGATGAAGCTTCTAAGGCAATCTTCTTTAAAAAAAAAAAAAAAGTGGTGGTGGGGGGCAGCTCCAGCTAGTTCGTGTCCCACTGACTCTTACCTTCTTTCTTTATGCCTGGATCTTGGAAGCAACAGTAAAGGTAGAGCAACCATCTTATCACAATGAGGCAATAAGCAGATGGGAAAGATGATAGAGCAGAAAAGAGAAAGAGTCTGAGACCCTGATGAAAACTTTTTTTATCATCCCTGGATGACCTACCTCCAAGTACCTCAGTCGCCCTTAAATGTTTTAATCCACTGCTTTGCAGATTCCATTTACTTGTAGTCAAACAGTTTCTAACTGACATATTTTTGAAGCTGTGTGTCCACATTCATGAAGTCCAGAGGATCAAAGGGTAATATACTCAATCAGTGAATCTCAACCAACTTAATTGGGATTTTGACTCAAATCATTCAAAAGCATTTGCTTGCCTTACTCTTTTCATAATTGGCAGAATTTTACTTTCCAAATATCCAGGTATTTGCTTTTAGTTTTCTTTTTCCTCTACAGGTATAGATGCATCTTTCTTGGTCACAGGTTTGCTGTTC
Organism: Aepyceros melampus; assembly: GCA_006408695.1. Lineage (NCBI taxonomy): Eukaryota > Metazoa > Chordata > Mammalia > Artiodactyla > Bovidae > Aepyceros > Aepyceros melampus. The sequence goes on from SJXQ01003155.1 coordinate 100,158, forward strand.
AGATGGAAATCAACCCTCCCCATCTCCACAAGGTGAAACAGGTTCTAATGTAATCAGTTTAGGCTAGCCCTGGAGAGTTCCTTTGTTCTTTGTTTTTATATAAAAATCTGTCAACCGGAACCAAAATAAATCAATATTGGCTAAATATTGAAGTTCCTATTTTCAAATTTCTTTGGACCCCTCAAGAAATCTGAAAATAAGAATTAAAGAGATTCCAGAAGGAGTCCTCATGGAGGCTGAGAGAGAGATCAGGGCTGCCTTGGGGGTTAGTTGCAGAGCCAAGCATGTGTTCTTCATTAAACTTGACCCTGCCTGCCTCCCCAAGTTCACTCGAGGCCCTGACTCTGTCCTCGCCATGGCACGAGGGAGGTCTCAGGTACTGCCAGGCGTGGTGCATCTCACTTCTGTTCCTAGCCGAAAGACACAACTTTCACACACTTGAGGTGGAATCTGTTCCATAGGAAGACATTTCCAAAGTTTTTCCTCCATTAGCAAAGAGTTAAGTGCGTTAACCTTTACCTAATGATTCTCTAAACAAAGCCTCCTCATCTCTCTCTCTCCTCCCTGAAGCCACTTCAGTTCATTTTTCCTACCAGCACTGAGCCCCCCTCCACTCCATGCCCATCACTTTACAACAACTGGGAGCACCGAAAGGAAGACTGTTTGTCTTATCCTCAGAGGCTCCTGAGCCATCACAGTCTCCTGGGCTGGTGGAGTGTTCCCACAGGTCAGCCTCAATTCCAGATCTGGGCGGGCAACTGTTGGGAATCACGTGGTCAATGCTTTATCAAGGAGATGCTGCTGCTGTCAACCTGGGGAAGGGGAGGCTGGGAGCTTGTGTTCTGATTCCATTCTGCAGATGAGTCTGATGCAGAGCAGGATTCCTAAGGGGCTCAGAATCCTCTAGTCTGGTAAGATGGTTTTGTTTGCTGCTCCCTGAAGTCTTATTCTTGTCCACCTTTGCCAGACCTTCCTTTTGCTCCATTCTTATTTAAATCAAACTCTAACTTTAGCCCCTAGAGCTGAAGTCAGTTCAACCATCTTCATGAAGCCATCAGTTTCCGTTCTGCTTTGACGATGCCTCTTTCTCTGAGCTGTTTGATGTTGTGCCCTCACTGCATTTGGGGTGAATCCACAGAGCCTCGGCAATTTCTCTTTGTCATAAATATGTTTTGTCTCAGTTATCCAAGTGTAAGCCCTTATAGGTTGTGCATCTTATTTCTGGTCTTTTATTGCCTCAGACCATGCATGACTGAGACATGATCACAAACATGGTTGGGACAGTCACTGCACTGTGCAATCTATGACATTTGGCATTGTGCAGGCATGGATTCTGCCCTCAGCTGAACAATATCTAAAATCTGTGACTTAGTCAGATACCTAAATCCCCCAGGTCTCAGTTGCCTTTGCTGCAAAGTAAAGATCTTAGCACAGAAAGTTTCCCCAAAATTGTTGAATAAATGATCATTATTAGGTATGATAGACTTGGTGCTTGTTTTTCTTCCCCTTCTTTTATCTCCTTCACTCTTTGAACAAAATTCCTATTGTTAGTATGAAAAGAGTTTGTAGATGGTAATACAAAGGTGATATGTAACCTACACAGGCAGGTATGTTGCAGCTGTCATAGACTACATATCCTGTGACCCCATTACTTTTAAAAATGAGACACAGCACACCGTGTATGCATTTAGCATACATACAAGCTTAGTGCTTCAGAAGCTGCTGTTTCTCTTTAGATAGATACAGCTGGACTATTCTGATTCCAGGTCAGCAATGTTGATCTCTTTAGCAACCCACTCCAGTATTCCTGCCTGGAAAATCCCATGGACGGTGGAGCCTAGTAGGTCCAAGGAGTTGCAAAGAGTCGGACGTGACTAAGCGACTTCACTTTCACTTTAGAAAGACAATCATGCGCATGGTAAATTAAAATCAGTAACAGATTACCCCTCCTTAATTATGTATGCATCATGCAAATATAAACATATACCTAAAAGCAGCTAAACAGAGTAAAGAAAGAAAGAGGTCTTACAGATCTTTGCTACTCAAAGTGTGATCCAAGGCCAGCAAAATGGGCATCAGCAGGGAGCTTGTCAGTGACGCAGAATCTGCAGCCCTATCTCAAATCTACTGACTTAGAATCTGCATCGTAACAAGATCTGCAGGTGATGTGTACCCATGTTAAGTTTGAAGGGAGGCTGCTTTAAAAATGATGAAATAAGAGGTCTAAGACACTATTCAGTCTTTCCCACAAGCCTGAACTGATGTTACGCCCTGCTTGACTTCCCTCCACAGTCAAAATAGGGGGCTACTTTAGCTCCTCACTTACTCTTTGTGGGAATCATTAATAGAAGTGGAATCAGTCATTGTTCTCCTGCTCCTGCTCCTCAGTTTCATCAGCTACCACACTTGCTTTAGGTGATAGATTCTAGAGGGACGAGATTATGACCATGTTAGACCTATTAACATTTATATCTCCCAGTGGTGGTACAAGTAGATAGGTTTGCAATTCATTTATTCATCAGTGATTTTACTGAGCATCCAGGCATTGAGTTAGGCCCTGAAGAGAAAAAGGATAACAGGCGATGGCCCTTGCTATGCTTGATGAAGAAGGCAGCTGTAATGAGCAGATCAGTCTGGCCTAGTGGGCAATGTGACATGGGGTAAAGAAGAAGTGTTTTGAATTCCACAGTGAAATTTCTGACAAAGGCCATCTTTCCTTTTCCTGCTTTGTAGAAAGAAAGAACTGAAGAGGCGGCCGTTAGAATGAAAAGACATGCGTGAAAAACTTCTGTGATTTCTGACTCACAAGATTCCTCTCCTCTGTGGACAGGCTTTCTTCTCAGAGGGACACAATTGCTTCCTACATCTTTATTAACCCTTAATTCCAGGGACCAAAAATGATGTCTTTAAATTATTTCCTCCTAAACTAAGATTAATAGCTTGCCTTGAGTTCATTCTTCCCGTTTCTCTACTTCGGTTTTTAAAAGTATTTCATAGCATCTCTGCTACAGTTAGATCAGAAAACAAAGAAATAAATCTTATCGGTGAATTTTCCCAATATCTGCTAAATGCCATAGAAAGATGTTTTGATTAGGCAATTTTCATTACTAAAAACACTATAGCACAATAAATTAATTCAATGTTGTGCACTTATCTATTAGACACATTACTATAGGAGTATAAAAATGTTAATTATTCATTATCATCACTCTGATTATTTGTTGTGGCTGATAATTACATTGAATATATTTTATATCAGTAATAACCTTCTGTCTACATTTACAACATGTCGTGTCTTGGGGGCTTGTCAAGTTTTTTCCCCAAGCCTTTCCTTTATTAAGACACAGACCTCAGGAGTACATAACCTTTATGTTGAAGACTGATTTTCTTCTTTCATATAAAGAGCAAATATTATAGATTAATTAATCCAGGATGATTATAATTTAATCACTCTTCCTCTGACTTCACAAGGGATTTGGCTTTTATTCAGTTGCTCATTCATATTGTTATGAAGAATAAATGCAGTCATAAAATATTTGTGTGCTATGAATTCACAGAACAACTAACTAAGAACCTGGAAAGGGATGACTGCCAGCCAGTCACCCACTTGAATCCCATGCCGTGTGGCTCAGCCTCAAATACAAGATAATGACCTCTAAGTAAAGAGTCAGGACCAATGCAGGAGAGCTTGGCAAGATTGGGTGTAGTTCAACCACAAGCAAAATATTTCAGTCCCCTAAAATTTACTGAGCACTTACCGGGCACTGACACTGTGTTAAATTCAAGAATAAGCTACGTACTCTTGCTTGATCTTGAAACCATTATTTACTGTTCTGTCTTCTGATCTCATTTGTAAAATGGGATGATAATAATAGAATCCACTTCACTGGACAGTGAAGATTAAGTGGGTTAATAATAATTGTTGAAGTGCCTTGAATGGTGCCTGGCACTGGGCAAACACTCAATAAACCTAAGCTGTAGTTATTATTATTATTCATATGTCTCTCTTGTCAAGATGGACACAGATATGTATGAGAAGTAAGGCATATGCATGACTAATTGTGCAAATGCAGTGATCAAAGTCTGTTGAAAGACACAGAATAGGATGTGGGTGTGATGGGTGAGGAAAGACTTCCAAAAGGAGATCTTTGGAGCTCACTCAGAAAATGAAGGCACTGCTGTGTTGAGTGGATCCACTGAGGAGTGTTAGAGGGGGCGGGGGTACAATTTCCAGAAGACAAAGAGCTGCCCATGAAGGCTGAGAAACTTGTGGGGACGGAGCAAGATGGCTAGATTAGCAATGACCAAATTCCATAGTGACTTGCATGGGGAACTGACAGTTTGGACTTCAGCCTGAAGGCATGAACCATGAGAGTCTTCAGCAGGGGAGTCACAAATAAAATTAGCATTCCTGCAGCCTGGAGTGTGGAAAGGATGGTAGCTAAGAGTCTGGAGAAGACCTAATGACAGCACCTGGCAGGAGCTTGAGGTCTCAGCTGAGGCAGAGAAATGTGGGTTCATGTGCAGAAGTTGTGTGTGTGTGCATGCTGAGTCACTTCAGTCGTGTCTGATTCTTTGCAACCTTATGGCCTGTAGGCCTCCAGGCTCCTTCGTCCATGGGATTCTCCAGGCAAGAATCCTGTAGTGGGTTGCCATGCCTTCCTTCTGGAGATCTTCCCAACCCAGGAATCAAACCCATGTCTCCCATGGCTCCTGCATTGGCAGGTGGGTTCTTTACCAGGAATGCCACCTGGAAGCCCCACAGAAGTTGTACAGAGGTATGACACTGGAAGATGGGAAGGAAGGTGGAGTAAGTATTATAGGTGAAAGTGCAAGGTAAAGTAACAACAAGGAACTTATCCTGCTGCACTAAACCCCTTACCTGCATTGCCCCATTAAATCCTGGCAGAAGTTCAGTGGGGAAAATGCCCTTAGGATCTCCATTTTACAGATGAGAAAATGAAGGCTCTGACTATTTCATACCAGAGTTACAGAGCAAGAAGTGGTAGCTTTGAATTCTAGAACATCCCCCTTTGATTGTCAGGGTTAATGAGATGAGCAATATGATTCTTGTCACTTCGTAGTGTTTTGTTCCACCTCTTTTCCAGGAACCATCAGAGCCCCGGGTGGGGCTGCTGCCTCTGTGTGTGGTGGAGAATTCACTGGAAAACCTGCCCAGATTTTGAACAGCTCTGGTTATGTGTCATATAAACTGTACATTTTAATTCCCTTAGGAAATGGCTGCTCCTCTAAGGTGAGCATTTTTTCTTGCTAGACAAGGAGAAGCCTGAGCCTCAGGTGCCTGGTACATCTCCCATCTATAGAAGACACCCTGGGCAGTGGCTTCTTTGCCAGCAAGAGCAGCAGTGCCAATGTGTGCGGGGGTGCAGAGTGAGGCTTAGTGCTGGGGGGTGGGGGTAGGGTGGAAATGATGTGGGGCTCTCTGAACAGTGGTGAGAAAGATCTCTGAACAGATCTAGGTACAAGTGTCCTAAAAACACTCAGAATGGCCAGGCTCAGGACACTGAGGTAAAATATAGAAGAAAGAAATTCTCAAGGTCCTTCTCTCTCTGGGTCCTTGTTTCCTTGTATGTTCTGTTGGCCAGGTCTTCTGTGATGGGGACTAGAGATAATGTTGATTGAACTGTATGGAACTTCACACACATTAGTTTCTGTCCCAGGGTGGAAGGTCTAGGCAACCAAGAGATCCGGGATCTGCAATGCATGGTCGTGCACCCGCCTGGCAGCAGCTGGGGCTGTGATCCCAGGCTCTCAAAAAGTGGGAGAAATTTGAATTGGGGGCTTGAAAGATATTGGAAAGACAGACTGAAAGAGATTAATTAGCTTAAAGAGTGCCCTTAGCAATCAGTTCTCAACCTTGTCTGGTTAGAATTGCTCAGGGAGCTTCTAAACATGCTAGAGTGCAGGCTGCCTCCATAGAGATTTGGATCCGTTTGATCTTGGGTGGGCCCAGGCATGGGTCTATTTTTAAATCTGCCCGGTATAATAATGTGTTGCCAGAGTTGAAACCACCAATTACAGCAGAGACTGAAGGCCAGCTGTTTAGGCCCCACCAGGCATGAGCCAGAGTTCCTGGGGCACGTTCCCCAAGGGCAGGCACAGTAACAGGCAGCTTTGTAGGAACGTATCAAAACTCACAAAGCCAGGCAAGTACCACCAGGCACACTCCTGGAGAAGCTGGGCCAGTCCTTCTCCACCTCCAGTGGGAACTAGAAAAGGAGAAACCTGAGCCTCAGGTGGGAACCGCACAATGTGAACTGTGTCTTTGGGGGCAACCACAAAGCACAGAAACACTTCGTTCAACATTTCCATTCACTGTCCAGCCATGAGACAGGGGAAAGGATGAGAAAACCCATGACTGTCCCTCCAGCCCAGCTTTTCAGTAGAATATGGTACTGCCCTTGAGAAGACAAAGCTACAGATCTGAGGCCTTGAGCTGTGCTCTCAACCCACATTCCCCACAGCACAGGGCAGGTCTTAACTAGCTTGGCCTGGTCTGCACCTGTGTAGTCAATTCTCCGTTTTGCAGGAGAGGATTTTCCTGTTTATGGTTTACATGTGGCTGACTTTTAATTCCAGCCTGGGTTTTTTCACTGTTCCACACCCTCCTGGGTCTTCTTCGCTATGGCCTGAATGGCACACAGACTCCTGCAATTGTTATCTGCGCAAACTAGGATGTCAAACTGGTTCTCAGTGTTTGGCTTGGCTCTCAGTACACCACAGACACTAAGTAGATGTCTGTTAATTGATTGGTTGTGGCCACCAGGTCATGCCATGTAGATCAAAGCCCAAGAGAATTATGTTTGTATTGTCTTCTTCCTTTCATTGTGCTAATGAGCAGAAGTTGAATGTGATACTTTCTTGGTTGAGTAATTGCCCTTTTTGCAAATATGTTTCAAGTCCAGAAATAAAGAACAGAGATTTTCTCTTTATTGCTAAAGTGTTAGGCTGTTCTTGTTATTGCTAAAGTGCAGTCTTTCTCTGGGCTTCCCAGGTGTCTCAGATAGTTAAGAATCTGTTTGGAATGTGCAAGACAGGGGTTCGATCCTTGGATAAGAAAGATCTCCTGGAGAAGGGAATGGCTATCCATTCCAGTGTTCTTGCCTGGAAAATTCCATGGACAGAGGAGCCTGGCGGGCTACAGTCATGGGGTCCCAAAGAGTTTGACATGACTGAGTGACTAGCACGTTCACTTTTTTTCACTCTCTTTCTACAGTCTCTTGATGGTCCAGTTGTATTTTGGACTGAAAATGTAATCTAGGAGAGTTTGCACAGACATCCAACCTGAACTTTATTTTTACCATTTAACCATAGAGGTGCTATATTTAATAATTATTGTATTCCTATTTAAATGTGTTTTTAAAGTTTAGAGAGGCAAGTCTTTTTAAGAGAGCAGATGTCTGAACTCAATGCCAAAATAACTTCAGAAACCATCATAGTTAATGAGGGGTTTACATAATGTTTAGTTTAAAAAATGAATTAATCTGGTGAATATAGGAACCAACTCCTAATTTTCAAAAGGTTATCAGCAGGGTTTGTTGCATACTCTGGGAGTCAGTCTTTAAGCTGTTATTTATTCTAAGAGAGGATGTTTTGATTTGAAAAGGGGAGAGCCATATGGAATAAAGTTCTCTCCTAGAAAAGATGGTGCAAAAAATTTATGTCCTTTGAGATGGGCAAAATGTAATCTAGCATTAGCAACAAAACAAGCTGTAAAGGCTTTTATGATTTTGTCTTTGCACTCTTTTTATTTAATTAGTATTCTTTTAAATGGGTTTCCCTGGTTGCTCAGTGGTGAAGAATTCACCTGCAATGCAGAAGATGCATGCAGGAGACATGGGTTTGATCCCTGGGTCAGGAAGATCCCCTGGAGAAGGAAATGGCAACCCACTTCAGTATTCCTGCCTGGAAAATTCCATGAACAGAAGAACCTGGCAGGCTACAGTCCATGGGGTCACAAAGGAGTCTGACATGACTTAGCGACTAAAGAACAACAATAACAAAGAACATTTGAATTAGTATTCATAGCACATAGCACCTGCAGAAACCTGCTAGTGTTTTCTCAGTTGTATGTTCTTTCAGTTGTATATTCTTTCAGACTGGGTCGTTCACCTCATTCTTTGCAGGTTATAGTCCATAGTTTTCATTTTATTACCAATTAGTAATTGGGTAGTAGTAGTGTTTCATGACATCTCTAGTTATCTTTCTCATAGTTAACCTGGATATGTCTGTCCAGACCTCCTGCTGCTTTGATGTAGTTTGGGCTCATTTTGTTTGAATCCTTCTCATCTTTTCTGTCTACTGTTACAGCTGCATTTTGAGAGCTGAGACTTGTTTACCCATTACCTCTCTGTGGCTCAGCGATGCAGAGATAGAGAAGACAGAGCTCAGTGGCAGTGGGATACAGCTCTGGCTGAAAGGTCTGCATTCAACTTTCTGTTTTGAGATATTTTTGTTTGTTGTTTTTAAAATTTCTTCTGTTTTTTCTTGTTTTCTTTTTTTAAATTTTATTTTGTTGTTCTTTGAGATCATTTTGTATGTCCTGTACCAGAGGCTACTCCACTCAGCCAAAGGTATATGCTATTTGCGGACTTTGCTAATCTTTCTCCCACCTATCAGAGTGTCTTGGATTATGGGATGCTGGGAGGGACTGGGGGCAGGAGGAGAAGGGGACGACCGAGGATGAGATGGCTGGATGGCATCACTGACTCAATGGACGTGAGTCTGAGTGAACTCCGGGAGTTGGTGATGGACAGGGAGGCCTGGCGTGCTGCGATTCATGGGGTCGCAAAGAGTCGGACATGACTGAGCAACTGAACTGAACTGAACTGAACTGGATGGCATTCCCTATCCTGGTGTGTTTCTCTTTCTTCTACTGAGCACACAGCATATGTTAAGATCCCTTCTTTCAGTAACATTTTTTACATTCCTCAGGGCAACTCCAATTAACTTGTTGGTCCTCTTCAGTTTAAAAAATAATCCTCAGATTTTTCTTGACTTTTGCACTGTTCTGATGCCCTTGGTCTGTTTGTGGTGTGGAAACAAGGTCAGATGCTCTGACAGGATGGACACTCAGACTTGATTTAAGAATTTCTTGCCTTGACTACCACATAAACTGTATCTGTTTATGTTACAAGTCTGTTCCCCTCTCCCTGGTTGTTATTGGTGAGTTTTGCGAAGTTTCGTTAGGACAGTATGCTGGTTTGTCTGTGATACTATTTCCCCCTCATCTCAACCCTAAACTCGAAAACAGTTTTAAGATGAAGAGCCAGAGTCATTTTGGGGAGTTTAAATAATGTTCAGGTGAGCAAAGATGGTTTTAAGCAGTGAATAATTATAATTACAAATTTGGTGAGTATTCAAGTTGAATTTAGATGTTTGCAGTTATTTAAAATCCTCTAAATTTTAAGTTTGTTATTTCAAAGTAGAAATTATAGTTTAATTAATAAGCAAGCTTTCATCTTCAGGAAAAAATATGTTTTAATGGGAAACATGTGTTTGTAATGTTTTAAATCTTGCTTTCTCTCAGTTGTCAGAAGTGGGTCTAATCATTTGCTTAGGAAACTGGTCAGCCACCGCCTTGTAGAAACGACCTGAATTGCAAGCAAATTGTAAATAAACATTAAAGGATCATTCTCACCCTTGGCTGACTGTCAAATCACATGATGAGATTTTTTAAAGTACTGTTTCACTTGGATCCTAACACCTTAAATTCTGATTTAATTGATCTAAGGATCTTATCCACTGCTTCTAACTGTACTATTTTTGGAAGTCTCCAAGATGATTCTGAAATGGTGCCCACCTGCCTCCTTTTTCTTTTTCTTCTCTCCTTTATTCCTATCACATTATCTTCAACCCCTGTGCATATCTCAGTTCCTCAGGTTCTCTTTCTAACCAGGTCCACCTAAAATAGTTGAAGTTCAAGAGCCCCATCAATAGAAGCTCCTATTCTCTTCCAACTTATTGGTCTACTCAGAAGCATCTGCATGTAAATGAAAGCACCAGGGAAAATGCCTTATCCTATTCCTCAGTTAATAATTTCTAATGGCAATTTTATCTGGTACAGAGTACTCCATGTCATATAAGATAAGGGCCTTTTCACCTACTGGTTTGTCTGATCTTTTTTCTAAATTGTTTCCTAAATAGTGTTCTGTTTTTTTAAATGTTTCCTTAGATTTATTCTTGATGCAAGAATTTCCAACAGAGAGTCATACCAATGAGGCCATCTGACCAGTCCTATGGTTAAAAGAAAATATAAAACCTTACTGTTTTACCCAGCATTTTTCTACATTGTTAGCTGAATCTCTTTCCCAGAGTATAATTAAGACTATAGTTTTAAAAAACCTATTTAGTTTAGGGGGCTTTCCAGGTGGCACAGAGATAAAGAATCCACACTCATGCACACATTTAGTTTAGGATTGATGTGTATACACTGCTATATTTAAATAGATAACCAATAAGGACCTACTGATAGTACAGGGAACTCTGCCCAACATTCTGTAATAACCTAAATGGGAGAAGAATTTGAAAAACAATAGATACATTTGTATGTTTAACTGAATCATTTGGCTGAACACCTGAAACTAATGCAACATTGTTAGTCAACTATGCAGTATAAAACTATAAAATACAAACAAAATACTTCATATTTTAACTATAAAACAAAATTTTAAAATAAATAAGAAAAACCTATTTAACAGATAAGAAATGCACTTCTAGAGCTTTTCCTTAGTTTCGTATCTTGACATCATGCCTATGTGCTGAAAGTAATGCCTGCCCAGTGAAATCATGAGGCAAGCATGCTGAAGTCCTTTCCCCCTCGCCTCTATAACAGCATTGAGCATTTATAGGATTTTCGCTGTCAGATATTTTACATCTTGATTAGTGTTTTCAGGATGAGTGAAGAAGTCATAACATTACCTAGGCCAGAAAAGTCTTATAAAAGTTGCTTTATACTCAAGAATATAGCAACACAGGCACCTCTATTTTTTAGAACAATGCTTCATTCAATAGCATCATCATTGGTCATTCTTAATTGAGACCTTAGTATTATCCCTTGTATGACTCTCATTCACCATATTTTACCTAGCATGTTTCCTCAAACAGTAGCTGTGGGTTTATGACTACAGAGCTGTTGGAGAAGAGAGTTCAGCAGTGCTTTCTCTTCCCTCCTCAACTTTCTTACTGTTCTCTGGGAGAGGGGTTTACACTTCATTTTACTTATTCATCCTCCCTATGCTGATTTCACAGGACTAAAAGGCAAAGGTCTGTGCACAGCAGACTTCTGCTCCCATCATCTGAACCCATCCTTCTCTCTTTTTCTTCTTTCTTACCTTCCTCCTCCTTTTCCTGAGCATCAGCACCAACACTGAATTACCCAGCAGAAAACATAAGCATGCTCAGAGATCAACAAAGCCAGGACACCAAAGAAATGAGGAAAATACCATTAAAAGTAGAATTTTATTTTTTAAAAGTTTGGAAGGGGAAATCAGGTGGGTTTTTTTTTTTCCCTCTTATTTTGAGAGCTACTACAATTCTTTTTCTTTATTACTTCTGTGGTGCACCATACCCTTTTTAAGTTTTGGTCCCTGAATGATTTGCATTGACAGGTATAGTTCAGGAAAAGGAGAAAGAAAAGGGACAAGCATCACCTGGAAAAGAATCCTGAGAGGACACGCATTTGACCATGGCCTTGAGCTGTAGGATGGGCTTTGAGCCAGAGGAAGCAAATTTTGGTTGGTCTATTTTCCAACCACTTTGCTTTCCTTTGCTCTAAAGACAGTGGGAGCAAAATGGGAGGAGTCCCACCCCTTGGCCTTGATCTTCTGACAGCATTACTGCTATTGCCCATGTCATTGCTTTAGAACACAGAGAAACATATGGTCTCTCTGAATTCGCATTCAGAAGAATTCCCCAGCTGGTGACAAAACCATCATGAAGAGCAGATACTCTGAGGCTAGTGCACTGGTTGCTTTCAAATCATTAATAATACTGACAATGCTAATAATGTCAGTGTATGAAAAAAAGGGAGGCAACGAATGACCATGTGTATGCAGTGCAGCCTGTAAAGTGATTACAAAGATGCCCAAAGGCATTAACCTACAGGATATGTCCCAAATTGTCTCAACTCCCATAATATTACATGCACTCCCTTTTATACACCACATATAAGGCAGAAGTCCTTTAGATCTAATATATGTCTTCCTTCACCTGAAAACCCTTGAGAGTAGACCCTGTAGAGAATAAGGAAACAATGCAAAAAAAAAGGCAAATAAGTTGCCCAAGTGGCTTACTTAGCTATCTATTGCATAGCAGCTTAAAACAACTAATGCTTTAAAACAAGTTGGTGCCTTAAAACTTTAACTGATTGTCTCTACAGTCTCTGTGGGCCAGGAATCATACTGGGAACAGTAGAACAAAATTTTTTTTCCTGCTCTATAATGTCTGAGGCCTCACTGGAAGACTTGAAAGCTGGGGACTAGATTCATTTATGGGCCAGCTCACTCAAATCTCTGGAAGTTGATTTTGGTCATTTATTGGGCCTGTTGTTTGGGACACTTAATGTGTGGCCTCTTTATGTGGCCTGGGCTTCCTTACAACACGGAACCTAGATTCCAAGAGCAGATGTCCAGAGAAAAGTGAAAGTGTTAGTCCCTCAGTCATGTCTGACTCTTTGCAACGCCATGGTCTGTCCATGGGATTCTCCAGGCAAGAATATTGGAGTGGTTTGCCCTTCCCTTCTCCAGGGGACCTTCCCGATCCAGGGCTTGAACCTGGGTCTCCTGCATTACAGGCAGATTCTTTACCATCTGAACCACCTAGAAACTATGCCCTTTATGTCCTTACCTCAGAGGTCATGTAAAACTACATCCACCATATCCTATTCATTAAAACAACTCTAAATGTTCATCCAGGTTCACAGGAAGAAAACATAGACTACTAATTCTCAAAGATCAACGTCAGTGTCACATTAAAGAAGAGCACTTGGAACGAAGTATATATTGAACATCTTACAAAAACAATCTCCCACAGTGACCAACTGTCAAAAGGCTGATTGGACACCTCTCCCAGATTGGCTGCACAAAAACCCCTGCCTTTTTACAACAATACCAGCTTCCCCACTGGAGGGAGACACATTTGTTCTATGGATGTCTGTGTACCCAGAGGCATTATCTCTCTGGAGTTGGATGGAGAAGGTGGTATTGCCTGAGCCTTGTCTTCCTTTGACTTGCTGGTTATCTGAGCTCCCAGCCATTGCTTTCAGAGAAATATGCATGAAGAACCCTGAGTGATGAGGCTCAGAAGAATGAGCACCAGCATAATCACCTAAATAAGTTTGCCTTCCTTACCTTAGTGTTTTGCAGAGGGGACATCCTTAATCTTGTTTCCAGCTGTTTCTGCATTTCTATGCTGCCTATCACCTTTTAGACCCAGATGCGATATGAATTATTCATTTGATTTGGGGCAGGTGCACCCATTTCCTCCCAGGACCCCAGGGGCAAGCATAGGAAATTAATTCACAACGTCTGTAGCTGAAGTCACTTGCAATTTCCACACCAAGGCAAAAATAAACTGAAGATATGGGACTTGAGAAAGCTCAAAGATGTTGAGAATAGTCATTAGCAATTCTTCATTGCTCTAGAGAGACAAAAAATGGATACTGATTTCTGCATGATAGGTTCATGTTAGCTATCAAGAAAGGACTTCTCCATCCCAGAGGTGACAAGAGAGAGTGACTGAGAAGTGTCACAGAAGCTCATCCTTGGAAATCATGAGACAATGGTACAGAACTGTCTGGACACAGGGGGATGGACTGGTTGACTTCTAAGGTTCTCCCTATCGTGACTCTTCTGTTATTCACTGAGTACCACTCCAGGTAATGAATTGGAGCTCAGATCCTGAAGAACAGAGTAGAGATCTCTTTCCCCTGGGCATTTTATGAGACTGATGGGCACACATTACAGATGAACATTGACTGCAGCCTGACTGTAGCCAGCCCTCACTGCTCTGGGTTTCCCAAGAGCTATTTGGTTATGATGTGCTATCATCAGAAATGTCATTCATACTGCCATATTTATCATTTTAGAGCTGGCTTCCTTTTATTATAAACTTTAAAATATTCTCTAGCAGTCCTGACCCTTTAAACATGTCCTTATCCATGGGAAATTTGTGGATAAGGAAGACTGTTCTTGAGTATTAGAGATAAATAACTGTAGACAATTAGATCTTGGTGAGGAGAGAAAGTAACTTTCAGATGGTCTCCACTGAGTTCTGAAAGTCCCTCTGAGTTTCCATAGGTCCTCAGGTGCAGGAAAGGGCAGAAAGTGGATGGGCCTCAGCATGAATTAAAGTGATTTCTGTTTCTCAGTTTTACATTCTGAATGAGGAGATCCTCATTAAAAAGAACTCCACAAACTCAAACCTAACTCCCTTGGCAGAAGGCAAAGTGAAGGCTGAAAGAGAGCCATTTCTTATCCATAAAATATTAAATAGGTTTCACATTAAGGGAATTATCTAGGAACTTCAAAAGCCTAACTCCATCACATTTCCTTCTAGAAAAGTCACCTTTACACTGAATGTTCTGACTGTAATGCATGCAGTTTTTCCATGAGTCAAAAGCCATTGTTTGTTGGGGAGCTATGGAAACGGAAGGTTTACAAGGTGCTAGATCGCCTTTCCAGAATTACCTTGGTAAGAAGACTCTTTTTTACATTTCTTCTCTTTGCATCCATTTTTGTTATTTCCATAATTGCTTTACCTGGACTCTTGGGACAGTTAGGGACCTGGCTGAATTGATTCTTTTCACACTTCAATTTGAAAGGAGTCATGCCATAAAATACATCTACCTGGATTCTCTTCTTCACTTCCATTTTATTTGGTAACTATTTGGCCTTAGCAACCCCTACTGACTGATAAGTGTGAGAGCTACAAGAAAGCCATGTAACTATAATTCTAAATGGATAAGGTTATTTATGGCATGAAATTTAACAAATGCATCTGCTACTAGGAATATATTTGACTTGTAAAATTTCTAGGGAAAAAATGTCCTTTTAATACTTAAGGTTGGTTTTTTTGTTGTTGTTAAAATTCTTTTGTGGTCATCTTTTGGATGATAACTGATTTGATGATTAATTATTGCTGTCATTCTGATTAACAGACTGTTGTGGTGATGGTGAGACAGGAGCACTCAACATCATTTAACTTTTCAGGCAAAAACAATAAAGAGCCATCACTAGCAAATTTCTATTATATGCCAAGCATCATATTTACATATTTTATGATTTAATCCTCATGATCAAACCCTTTATTTAATAAGTGAGAACTGAGACCACGTGTCCAATGGCTCGCAGCTGGTAATGAAGGGCTTGGATTCGGACCTGTCTTTGGTCCATGTTCTTTGTGACCCTGCGGGACCAGGTGCCCCTATAGATGCCACTGGAGGTACTTGTGGTTAGAAATCTGCATCCTTTTCTTTTAAAAGTAGATTCAGAGGATTCTTTAAGCTTTTCTTGGTAATTCTGAACTATTGTGGAGGATTCCAAGTTGTTTAAAGATTCAAAAGTGAATACTTAAGGACTATTAGAATTTGTGAGAAAGTTATCTCTGCATCAGTGGACACTGTGTTGTGCTTAGTCGCTCAGTCGTGTCTGACTCTTTGTGACCCCATGGACTGTAGCCCACCAGGCTCCTCTGTCTGTGGGGGTTCTCCAGGCAAGAATACTGGAGTGGGTTGCCATACCCTCCTCCAGGGAATCTTCCCAACCCAGGTATCAAACCCAGGTCTCCCGCATTGCAGGTGGATTTTTTACCACCTGAGCTACCAGGGAAGCCCTAAGTTAGATATTTTCTGTGTGTGTGACTCTTTATTTTTTTAAGTGACTTTTCTGCCCTCTCTCTCACCAGGAACTCTCACTTCTAGTTTGGGGAGATAAATCACCACGTGTGTTATGATTAGGTGCAAAGTAAGAGCAAATAGATTCCAAGTGAGGACAACTGAGCACTAACATATGAGCACTAGGACAGCTATATTAGCCACTCAATACTTTAGTTTTCTTTTGGATCCCCAACTGCATTTCAGATCACTGGTTGCAAGAAAAGTGACTTTGAGTTAAGAATATTTCACCATTATTGCTATGATTGCTGCTATTACAACTACAAGAACCCTTCTTATATGTTGTTAAATATGAGATGCTGCCTAAGACCCTTTAAAGTAATGTTGGTTTGAAAAAATCAAAAGGCCTCTGTTACTTGGTACATTCATTTATACAGTGCTCCATTGCAAGAATATCTAAAATAGCAATAGGATTCCATGGTTTGTGATAAATTATATTAATTTTTATTGGTTTGCACAATGATTAAGTCATTAATCTATCAAATATTAATTGAAGACCTACTCAGTGCCAGGTACTGTTTCCCTGATGGCTCAGATGGTAAAAAATCCGCTTGCAATGCAGGAGACCCATGTTAGATCCCTGGGTGGGGAAGATCCCCTGGAGAAGGCAATGGCTATACACTCCAATATTCTTGCCTGGAGAATCCCATGGACAAAGGAGCCTGGAGGGCTACATGCAATCTAAGGAGTCACAAAGAGTCAGACAGGACTGAACAACTAACATTTGCACTTTCACTTCAGTGCTGGGTACTGTTTTAGAGGCTGAAAATATTGTCGTGAATAAAAAAAATTCCAGTCTTCACAGAACTTATATTCTCTATGAGTTTTCTGTTTGAATGGCCATCTTAAAATGTGATCATATCCATCATCACATGCGACCTTCGGAAAAACTCTCAGGACTCAGCAGGGCAGGTATAAATCATCCCATTTCACAGATGAAGAGAATTGCCTGAATGCTTCCCTTTCTGGACCCAGGAAGGACTGGACTTGGTGAACTTTATAAGGAGAGAGGAAGTAAATGGGGCTGAGTGTGTGAGAGAGTGAGCACAGCATGTGGACACCTGGGGGACTTTATAGTTGTGAAGCCCGTGGTCCCAGAGCTGAGTTGGATATGGTTTTTAACCTGCTTTGGAGTGTCTCTGTTCTTCTTCCCCTGTTGTGTTCTCTCTGGCTTCTCATCACTGCAGGAACATGTAGTGAATACCAAGGAAGGTTCTGCTGGGCCTGGCGGGGCCCTTCCTCCCCCAGCTGTAACCTGTGGCATGTGGGGTGGACCCACGGGCACATCCTATTGGGAGCATCTGTCCCCATGCACGAGGTCGTCCCATGAGAGCAGAGCAGTGACACATCTGCCTACAAGAAAGGACATGTTCATCATAAACAGGACATTACAACTCTGCAGAGACTCATCAGAAAAGCATTTCCTGCAGGACGCAAATTACACAGGTTCCTCATCCAGCAGCAGTTCTTAGGTCTCAGATGCCCATTCATTCCCCAGCAGGGGAGGTGTGCAGTCAGGAGCATGAAGGAGCATCAGGCTGCTGCAGTTCCTTACCCTTCGGCTCTCACAACCTCTATCCTTGAGGACTCCAGGAGAGACTCTCCCTAGCAGAGATAGACTGCAGAATAATTGCCTTCAGGTAATTTCTAGGGGCAGAAACGTGCAGAGAAGCTAAAGAAATCCCAGGGAAATTCCCCCATGCGCCCTCCACCCCACAGAAGCCAGCGATGTTTCACTTGCTTAGGCCCACAAACCTTTGATTCCCACTGCCCACCCTCACCCAGGGAATATCATTTTCTCCAGGGAATGTTCCAAAATATCCATCCACTGAAATAAATCATACTTTATTTTTATGGCTCCTTATTATCTCAAATAGGAATGACTCTGCTATAAAACTTTCCTGTTAAAAAAAATTAAAACTGAAATTGGAGATATTACAGATGAAGTCAGATCTTTGATTTTATCCACAGATCACATGGAGTGAAGATGCGATAAATTTATTGGGCACATTAAACATCTGAAAGGACAGTCATCCCCATTATTTAATTAGATTGTTGTTTTTCAGCTGTGAAGTCGTGTCTAACTCTTTGTGTCCCCATGGGCTGCAGCACACAAGGCTTTTCTGTCCTTCACTATCTCCCGGAGTTTACTCAAACTCACATCCATTGAATCAGTGAGGATATCCAACCATCTCATCCTCTGTAGCCCCCTTCTCCGCTTGCCCTCAATCTTTTCCATCATCAGAGTCTTTTCCAATGAGTCGGCTAGTCTTTGATGATAAAGGATATTCCTTTATAATCATTTCTTTATAATGATTATAAATGACTGGGCACCTCACCATTCAAACGTTTATCTGAAACACTCAATCCTGTGTTAATACAAAAGCACTACACTCCGTCTTTCCTTCAGCAATCCAGAGTAAGGAGTCAATGACAATATGGCCACCTGTAGATTAAGAGCCTGAGGGCCAAAGATGGTTGGTGATATCCACAGGGCACAGGCTGGCTGGTCTCAAGATGTCCTGTGTCCTGGCCTGCAGTCTAGTGGACACACCACTTACCTGCTCCCCTTCACCACCAGCTGCTGCCTAGAAATTCCCTTCAGTGCAAAGCCAACAAAAACAAAGCATAAATTAATGTAACCCAAAGTCCTTTCTTTTACCCATAAGGAATGTCATCAAGGTGGCCAGCTCAGGATTCTGGATGTAATGAGAGCAGCAACGTGTGGAAGGCTTGGTCCTTGCTGACTGGAAACACGGTGACAAACTTCTACCAGATGGAAGAGCCCTTAGACGCCATTTACATCAGCCCTGTGACGCAGACTCTGAGGAAGAATGTGCAGGAAAGAAGCCTAACCCGCTCAAGTGCGAACAGAGGAAAGGGAAGGGTAAGTAGAGGAATTTCATGTTTGAAACACTTGGATTTGCTCTTTAGATCGAGAAATCAAGGCTAGCTAATGATATTCCTATTTTAATAAAAGCCAACTCTTTAAGAGTGGGGTCTCTGGGGACAGCACCAGGAAGAGGCAGGGCTAGAGACAGAGGGACTGAAAGTCTGTATTACTGCAAACCACCTCAAAAGCATATTTTTCCGCTATCATGTAGACCTCATTGGTTCTAATTCCTTGAAAAGTGGGAGGGAAAGAAACACCCCCAAACCATCTGCCTCATTCTCTTGTGGGAAAATATACGCACTTAAAGGGGAAACATTATTTGCCCAGTCTGATGCTTTCGGTGCTCCCCCACAACTATTTGACCTGAATATATTAAATATTGTAATGTTTTGTTACATGTCCCAGGGCAAAAAAGAAATCAGGCTATCACTTATTAGCTTTCTGTTCCTGGATCCTTCCACAGTTGATTCTACCGTGCAGAAGATAGTGGGGAAATCCAAAGGTAAAGGTTAAACTCTGTTTTATTATGTTTACAGGATTTAAAGGGTAAGTCAGGAAGTGCTTACATAACAGCAAGTGAAAGTGGTGGATTAGTAACCAGAGCGGGACTTGAAAGCGGCCTTAACCTCCGAATCTCCCGGGGTGAAAGGTCAACCTCTAACACCAGGTTGTGTAAAGAAAGGAGAAGGCACAAGCTTCTGTTTCATCGTGGCCCTGCTAATCCACTGAGGAAATGAGCAGCTGGGGGTCTGGGGGAGAGGTGCGCCTCCTCCCAGGGAAGCCACCTGTGAATTCCGTGGAGAGGGTGTAATTAAAGTCAGCAGGGTCTGTGCAGGGGGCAGGCTGGACAGACAGACGTGTGGCCCGGCTGCAGCCATGGAAGGGGGGGCTTCCTCAAGCTCGGAGGAGTCAACTGTGCTGGGCCCTCTGCCAAAAGCTGTGAAGGGATCCAGCTTTTCCCTGACAGGCTCTCATCAACCTGAAAAGTGGGCTGATAGACCAATGACAACCGCACACACACACAGACACACACACACACGAACGTGCATGCACGCCCTCTGCCTATTGGTAACTGTGAGGGTTTACTGGACGTACTAAAAGAGCCAGCTGCTGAACATGGGCCTCAAAGAAATATTAATAAATCAGTTCTTCCTCACCTTCCCTCTTGCTCACTTGCTCTCCTCTGTTGCTCATCCAAAATGCAAAGAAAAAACTTTTCTTACTTATGAATATAAGATTTAAATAGATACTCTAAAATTATAGTCAGCCTCCCCCCCCAGGATTTTAAACGCTTTGGGAAATAATTGCCTGTAATAGGCTGAAGTATGTTTATCTAGCTCTCCATCCTTCTGACTGTCTACCTATATATCCATCTAACTGCCTCCTGCTTATCAATTGAGTGTGTGCTTAACATATCTTAAGCCACAAAAATAACCCAGAAGGCAAGTATGACATCACATGGACATAAGCACTTTTTATGAGAAGCTTAAGATTAGGGACAGCAAAATCCCCAGCTGCAGATTCCTTTTCTCCTCTGTCTGTTTTGGTAGCCATTTCAGCTCAAGAAAAGTCAAGTCAACTTTCTGATCCCTGGCCCCTCACTTTGCCCCCCAAAACATCTTTCCCTAAATTTCCCCTTAAGCCACACACGTTACATGGAACGTTTAAAGTCCACAACTTAGTCTACGTCTTTCTTCCACGCATGGACAAATCGGAACTTTGGATACAATCAATTTGCGGAAGAAAGTTCCAGTGCATTTCAGCACAAAGCTAGAAAAGCTCTCAGAGTAGCCGTTCCATATTTATTCTGAGCTGGCCTTTATTAAATCACTGGTGAAAAATACGGAGATTCGTCTCAGCCGTAGTTTCATCATCTTAAAACAGCAGAGGCATTTATCTTATGAAATTGCAGGAGTCGGGCGCTCTGCAGACTGATGGCTCAGAGGTGTTCTTGGCATTAGTATCTGATTGTCTCGCCTAAGGTGTTTATGACGCGTACAGCTGCTAATAGGTTAGGCTGTTCATTTTTTATAGAATTTGTGGTTTAAGCATAATGCTTAGAATATCTAAAATATTTCTTCCCTTCTTTTAAAAAATGGTATCAAACTGTTTAATGTGAAATGTGAAAAGTGCTTAGTTGCATATATTTCATTCTCTGCCACCTTGTTTTTTTTCTTCAGAACCCTCAACACTTTGCTTGGTGTTTCAGAGCCTGGCTCATTCCCACCAACTATTCTCTTTATTAAGCCAAAATTAATAACCTAAGCACATTTGGAAAGTGAAGGGGAAGTTTGAGTATTTGCTGCCCATGAGATATGGGTTTAGAAAATAGACGAAACATGGGATTTAGGTGCAGGTCATGAGGATGGAGGGGCTTCCCTGGTGGCTCAGTGGTAAAGAATCTGCCTGCCAATGCAGGAGACGCAGGCTCAATCTCTGGGTCGGAAAGATCCCATGGAGTAGGAAATGGCAACCCGCTTCAGTGTTCTTGCCTGGATAATCTCATGGACAGAGGAGCCTGGCGGGCTACAGTCCATAGGGTTGCAAAGAGTCAGACACGACTGAGTAACTGAGCATGTGAAGATAGAGCCCCAGACTTGGGCGGGGTGGGGGGGGGGAGGTAGATCATGACTTATTACACTGATTTGGTTTTTCAAAGGGCCAAATTGGCCTCTTGACACAACCCTTTGGGTAGTCAAATTTAAGGCTAAAATGAATCCCCAACAAAACTCTCAATGCCTGTTACTGCTATACAGCACTACTTTTGTGGGGGAAAGTAGGAAGAGTGGAGGCCTTTAAAAACTTGAAGTAAAATCAACTGGAAATTGCAGTCACAGGGGAACTTGTTTGGGAGGAAACTCAGTTGAGGAAAGGAACTGGTTATGATAATAATGTACAAAGTCAAAAGACACGAAGATTTATTTAAGGAAAAAAAAAAAAGTCAGAGTTATGGCCCCAAACTAACTCTCAGAGTAAGTTGCTCTACAAAGAAGCAGCATCCAGTGCATTCATGGACAGAAGTCATGGAAGGTTTCAGGACACTGGCTGGTAAACCCAGCTAGGATTTCAGCAATCATGGTCTGTTGAAAAGGACCAGCCAGGACTTACATGCTCATGGAGGATCAGAGGAGGGGTTACTTCTTCCTAATCGGCTGCCTTTCAAATGTCCTTCCTCATCTCCAGATTTGGAGTCTCATATTAAAAACAAGTGAAGCCTGAAGGAAAAGAATTTGCCCATTTTCATTTTGCCAAAAGAGAATCAAGTAGATTTGAAGTACAAATGGTTTTGTCCTATTTAGTTCTCAATTTAAAGCAAACTTTGGGAAAGCACAAGCAGGAAAACAATGTCTTAGACCTAAAAATTTTCTGCTCACATTTTAAGCCTTTCACAAATGCAAGGAACATGTCAGACAGATTGATATCTAGATCCAAGAAAAAAAGACCAACTGTAGTCCCTCCCCTCACAGATGAGCCAGATGTTGCCATACAGGAAGATGCTTACATGCACAGATTCCAGGCACTAGGACAGTCCATTTTCTAGGGCCAAAGGCCACATGTAATTTTTCTCTCTCTTACATAGGAGGAAGAAGGAGAAATTAGGGGTCAACCCTGTTGATGCCAGGATGGGGGGCTCAGGCTGAGGGCCAGTTCTGCCCCTTGCTGGCTGTGTGAACTTGGCTGAGCACTGCACCTGCTGAGCTCTGTCTGGGAGATGAGGGTGAGGGTGGCCTCTCTTGAAGGATTGCTGGAGGAATTGAAAGGGATACCATGTAGAAGCACTTAACACTGTCTCAATCACAAAGTAAACTCTCCAGAAAAACAGCCTTCATTAGCAACTAGTCTGGCAGGCCAGCCATGGTGGTCCGATTACTTTCTCTGTAAGGATCAGCTCTAATGACCCAGCAGAAGTCTTTAAGCAGCAGAATCTTGCATTTAAAGAAGAATCGTGCCACCTGCCCACAGAGGTCAACCGCAAACATAGACCTAAGCTCCCTGCAGATGTCGAGTTCATGTTCCTGAAGCTGTTTGTCCCTTTCTGAACAGTTGTGTTTGCCTGGAGTTGGGTATGGGTATCTTTGTGGCATAACCTGTACAGAGTGGAGGGGGGTGGAGCTAATTACAGGACTTTGGGGATCAGAGTGGGAGCACAGGAGAGTTGACAACTCCTTAGAAATTTAGCAAGCCCAGGTGCTAGCATAATGTGTATCTTTCAGAAAAGGTGTCTTGAAAAAGACAACACAGACACAATTCCCATTTTCATAAAGCAGTTTTCTTCTTTTAGAACAACAAATTGTATAAAATCATACAATATGCATGGGGTTTCCCTGGTGGCTCAAACGGTAAAGAATCTGCCTGCAATGCAGGAGACTCAGGTTCGATCCCTAGGTCGGAAAGATCCCCTGGAGGAGGAAATGGCAACTCACTCCAGTATTCTTACTTGGAGAATTTCATGGACAGAAGAGCCTGGTAAGCTACATACAGTCCATGGTATGCAGAGTCATACATGACTGATCAGCTAACACTTTCAGTTCACTTTTCAAACAATGTACATAGGAAATAAAGGTGCATCCTTATATCCTTTTTAATAAAGACACAATGCACAGAGGCTCTACTTCACTCAGGATACTAAGGGTTGTTGGGTAACTATAAACAAAATCCAGTTTCTCCAGGAAAAAATAAATAAGGAAAGATTTTCTCTTAATTAAAGTAAGTCTTACACAGGTATTAAGTGCTTTCTTATAATATGTTTGACCACGACACCAATCCTCCCTGCATTAACCCAGTTTCTTTTTCTTTACAAAGAGATTCAGAATAAAACTAAAGTATCTTTGAGCCAAACAGCTCTAACTCCAAAGCCTCACTTTTAAACTGCCAACAGTGACCACCTGAAGAAAGCCGGAATGACTTGAATTCCTCTTACAGGAATTATGATACATGCTGAGAGACGATTCTGGTATCTGCATCTTTGCATTGCTGGTCGGTGCTAAACACCTTTCTCTGCATCATACATTCTTCTGGTTAAGCACGTGACAACAAGAAGAGTGAACAGGAAGGCACTGTTTGAAACACTTTGCGTGGATGGGCTCACTTCACTCTTGCACAGCCTCTGTGGCAGATACCACCACTCTGTTCATCTGGAAAGGGGCTCTGGCATCCTTGGGGGTCACTGGAGGAGCAACTGGCTGGGGCTCCTGTCCAGAGCCCTGGGTCACTAACAATGGGTGACTCTGGCAAGTTATTTGAGCCCCTTAACTTTAATTTACTCATCAGATATAAAAAAGACAGAGAACACATGACTCCTACTGTCCTTTTGAATTATGAATAGTTACTGCTTTCATAGAACCCCAAAGCTAAGAGCCTATAAAGAGCCAGGGTTTATTTCTCCAGTGCAGTCACATCTTGAATGTCAAGCCTGGGTATCTAATCTCTTGAAGATGTGTTGCTCCAATGAGTTGCGGGTCCTTGAAAACTAGTTGAATTAGAGAGAAAGCAAAAAAAAAAAAAAAAAAAAAAAGCCTGGGTGGACAGGGTTGCTTGCCAAATCCAATTGCACCACATGTGGCTCCAGTTACCTCAAGAAGTGTCAAGAAAATTTTAAAGTCAAATTAATTCATTCTCATTTTAAAGTATGAGGGGGAAATGTCACTTCTCTTTCTAAAATGGGATGAAAAAAATAAATATCTGATCCTCATTTATCAAAGTGGTATCTGCATGGTTGTTAAAGTCTTTTATTTTACTCTTTCAACATGCTGTTCACTTAAGCTGTTAAAAAAAAAGTAAGGCTGTTATGTTTATAATGGCCTAGAAAGAAAATTATATCCAAAAGCTTTATAGCTCCTAAAGTGTGTCATCCTTTCCTGTACCACACCCTAACAGTGAGGACAATAATTTACTCATAAAAATTGATAGCTGGCATTTGTATGCAAGTTATTCAGCTATTGCATGAGAATTAAAATAAAATTATCTTCTCACCAAAGGAGTTAGTGATCACCCGAGGCTAAGGCTGAGGTTTAGTTCAGAGGAATCTGGGTTCTGAGGATCTTTATTTTCTATGAAATTAGTAACTTCCTTGCACATTAAATAAATTACACACAACCTTAAATACCTATTTTGAAAACACAGACCCACCCCAGAGGTCTAAAAATAGAGCTTTCTTCTGAAAAATCAGTCCATTTTGACCACTTTGGCTTTTGTCATTGTCAGAAATATTTTTCCAAAGACCCAATTGCCTCTTTTCCAGCCGGCACACTGCCCAGAGACGGTGTTCTTGTAGCTGCAGCCCCTGGGGCTGGACAACTCATACATCAGTCAGAGAGGAAGAGATGAGAGGGAGGGGGAGGAGAGGGTGGCATGGGGGAGCAGGGGGCGGAGAGAGGGAGGGAGAGAGAGAAAGAGAGAAAAGAAGGAATCTACAAATAGTCTCTGTTGTCCCGTTTGTCTCTCAGACCCTAAGCCTGTTTCAGAAGAGAATGGATTTTGATAGAAAGTCTTGCCTCTCTGAGTCTGTAACACATCTTTGACTTTGTCAGCACACACTAGGGATCTGTCCTATTCTATTACCCGCCAGTCTAGTCATCTGTCCTCCTTTCCCCAACCCAACTACCTTCTGATTCTATGTGTGTGTGTATATCAATCTATACCACATGGATGTGTACATGTGTGATGAATAATACTGTAGTTAAAGGTTATAGACATTCATGCATACACCAAAATACTCTGTAAGCACAACTTGTTCAAATATCTTCTGAATTCTCAAATCAGGAAGAGGAAGTTGCATATTGCACTAGAGGTTAACTAGAAGTTATTGCTTATTTCTGGAAAATACTTTAATCAGTGCAGATCTATTGTACAACTTAAATTTTTACTTGCATGGTTTTCCTATGATAAAAATTGTTTACGATTGTAGACATTTTTTTTTAATTCAGGAAAAGACAATAAAGAGAGAAAAAAAAATTCCTCAACAGAGAATTTGAAGAAAGTCACTACTAACAGTTTGGTGTGTTTGCTCCTAGTCTTCACACATAGCTGTAATAGTTACAATCTTAGGTTAGACATAATTTTCTGTCATTGTATTTTTCACTAAAAATAAAATGAAACAACCATTACATGGTCTTTGAAAACCTTGTCTTGAATGCCTGTAAATAATTACATTGAATGGAATATCATAATTTACATATCCCATTTCTCATTGTTGTGTGTATCACAGAGCAGTGAGTCTCTTTCATCTGCCTAGTGACTGTGAGACCCTGAGGCCAGTTATTTAACTTCCTTGCACTTCAGTCTTCTCATCTATGAAATGGCCATGATAGAGGCACCTTCCACATGGTGATGTTGAAAAGAGAATAAGTGAAGGTGTTAAAGTGTATGCTCTGTGACTGTTCATGCGGACTCTCAGCTGTCTCTCCATCCACCGCATCTTCTGTTCCATGAAGCAGTTCCTTTCCTGACTATAATACAGTATGGCCATCTCTTTCTTTCCCTGTGCAGACAACTGCCCTCCCTGCAAGGGTCCAATGCTGAGAGTTTTCAAACTCTATTGTTTGTTCTCTTGACTTATTCTTGGTTGCACCCAATATTTTGACCTTTTCTCCCTTCAACTATTTTGAGCTCTTGGAAAGCAGTGAAAGTGAAGTCGCTCAGTCGTGTCAGACTCTTTGCAACCCATGGACTGTAGCCTATCAGGCTCCTCCGTCCATGGGATTTTCCAGGCAAGAGTGCTGGAGTGGATTGCCATTTCCTTCTCCAGGGGATCTTCCCGACCCAAGAATCGAACCTGGGCTCCCGCATTGCAGGCAGACGCTTTACTGTCTGAGACACTAGGGAAGTAGAAGGTCAATAATTTTCCTTATACACCAAAACATACTACCACTCCAGCTCAATAATGAACAGGTTGAAAAAAAATAATACACAGGTACCAGGTGCAAATTCATACTTATTGATGAATATCAATTTCCCAGGGTTTTGGCATAGATTGATGCCAGAGGGTTGACTGCAAGAAGAGGTAGAACATCCCTTTCATCATTTTTTAGGTCTCAAGGGTTCAGATGGTCCATGGATGGGTTAGTCAATGGGCAGCCCGCTGAGACAATGACTATTCCAAGACCAGTTAGGGAAAATAAGAGGAGGTCCGAGTCAGAGCTCCAGCGTTAGATGGTGCCAACATCAAGGCTTTTCTCAGAGGCCCACAGAGAGACAGGTGATGACAAAGCCAGCTCCCACTTCAGGCTGCACAGCTGGCACCAGGTGGCTGATTCCCAGGCTGGGAGAGGTAGAAACGGCCCCAGGCAGACTGCACGTCTCTAAAGTGGGCCTTCTGCCAAAAAAGAACTCCATCAACTCCTGACTGTTCAGGACCCTCCTCCAGCTGCAGGCATTTCCAGCCTCATTTTGGAGGAAATTGATGTTCATTGTTGATTATTTTATTTATATGTCTTTTATCCCTTTATGTTCATCAGAGGCTTGAATTTTAAGTATTTGTGTGGATGTTTATTTCATTTCAATTTATTTATCAGTTCTATTTTTCTGATTTAAAAATTTGAAGTCTGACTTCATCTCACTGCCTTCTACCTGCTTTCATTGAGGGTAGTTGTGTGCAGGTTTGTTCGGGTTTTATTTGCTTTTTTAAAATTTTGCTACTTTGGACTCCTTCAGTTGGTTCTTTGTCATTGCTGAGTTGCTAAGTCATCTCTGACTCTTTGCAACCCCAATGGACTGTAGCTTGCCAATCTTCTCTGTCCATGGGGTTCTCCTGGCAAGAATATTGGAGTGGGTCGTCATTTCTTTCTCCATTTTTGTCATTATAATACTTTAAAATACATTATTTTTATAGCACCTTTATATGCTGCATTTTAAATAGCACCTTGCTCCTTGCCCCTATTAGCTGATTGAATTCTCACAGCAACTATATGATGTAGAAACCTTTGCTATTCCTATTTCCCAGGTGAGTGGATTGAGTTAAGTAATCTGATAATGTCATGCAACCAGCAAATGGCAGAATACCGATCTGAACTCCAGATCTTTCTTTGGAATTCACCCTTAAATCACTCCCTATGGTGCTGACCTGTAAGAGTAATGGCCAATACCACTTTCAGGCTTACTGTGTGCCTGGCCTTTGTGAGGTGCTTTGCATGTGTTGCCTAATTTAAGCCTGGAGTAGAGAATGTTGTTGTCCCAGTTTCCTGATGGGAACCCTAATGCTGGAAATATTCAAATCCTGCCTCTGCTTCGCAGCAGCAGACCTGGGATCTGAATCCAGACGTGTGGACTCCAGAGGGTGCCTCCATAATCATCCTGCAGATCATCTTCATTTTTTTCATTACTTTTAAAAATAACACAGGCATTAAAACTATGGGTTTATTTGACTCATCTTGAAGGAGAATTGTAAAATTCTAAAGGAAAAACAATAAAAACTAAATTCTCTATAATGTCAATAGTATGATAGGATCTTGGCACACAATCCCGGTAAAAGGATCAAAGCAAGGACCAGAGCCTGTCTGCACCTCCACAAGGCTGGGGCTGGCAGTGCACCCCAATAGAAAGCTTAGGTTTCCAGACTCTTGGCTCATGCAGACTTGGAACTTTACCCACAAGCTTTGAGCTTTGATTGAACTTTAATGATTCTTTTCTATTTGGATGCCAGCATCCAGAGACCTCCAGGTCATAGGCATAAAGTCTTGTAAGTCAAATGATGAAGAAATAAGAATTAACAAACACCAGGTGCTCCCCAGGAGAGCTTCCAGAAGCCCATCAGCTCCCTAGTTCAAGTACTTTGTCATGGTGGGAAGGGTTAATGAATGAACTGACTGGACCTGGAGGATGTATACCTTAAGGCTCTTATGGCTAAGTCATGTCATAACTCTTAAGTATCTTTGGGAAATGAAACAGCAGTAGGTTCCTTTCCCTGTTCCCCCAGTCATTAGGAAGGAGAAATATATTTGTAAAGGGAAATAAAAAGCAAAACGAAAGTGAAGAAGATCAAAGACAAACATCATATGATATCACCTATGTTTAGAATCTTAAAAAAAGATACAAATGAACTTATTAATAAGATACAAACAGATACACTGACTTAGGAAATGAATTTATGATTAGCAGGGGGGAAAGGTCAGGGAGAGGGATAGATTGGGAATTTGGGATTGACATGTACACACTGCTATATTTAAAATAAAATGCTTTTCTATGGGAGTGAAAAAAAAAACAAAGGAAAACTAGCTTTTCTTGATCACTAAGTGAGGACATACATTATTTCATTGAATACCTGCTGCAGAGTTAAAACAGAAATATTATTCCAATTTCACAGTTGAAAGTATTGAGATTTGGAGCAGTAAAGCAGGCTCATCAGCCAACAAGAGGTAGCACCTACATAAAATCTTACTTCCATCCAAGTCAGGCTAAATCACTATGCAGACTTCCTGAGAAGAGAGGTGACATGTGGCCCCATTCCTCAGACCAGGAGCAGGCCAGTACAACACAAGCAAGCATAAGAGAGTCTAGCCTTGCACAGGTGGCCAAAGAAAGGGCACCTAGGAGCATGGCAGATGCAACAGATTGAAGCTGTGGGTGGGTCCAGTTCAAACAATGCAGCGATTTTCCATGTATGCTGGGACCTGAGTTAGAGGCTAGGGAGATGGAGGGTGGAGCAGAAGTGAGGAAGGAAGCCTAAGAAATTGAGAGCCTGGGCTGTACCACCAGGAGCTGGAGAAGAGGCAAGGCAACGACTGTCATGAACTCGGGTGCACGTGGTGTTACAGAACCTGGACAACCACTCTGAGATTGCGTGTACTACTCGTGTCACATTTTGTCTTAAGTATAGCGAGCCTGACTTTCAAAAGCAGAGATAATTTAAAAGAAAGAAAGAAACAAACAAACAAAAATAATCTTTAACCTTGTAGCCCCAAATAGCACGAGTTGACACAGGGGAAAAAAGAGATTGCTACATGTGCATGCTTAGGATATTCAAAGTGTGAGAGAGGCAGGAAATTAAAGGTCATCTGCCTCCTCTTCTGACTCTCAGCTCTTAACCGTCACACAGTTAACAATGTTTGATGTGGTCCACTGGAGAAGGGAATGGCAAACCACTTCAGTATTCTTGCCTTGAGAACCCCATGAACAGTATGAAAAGGCAAAATGATAGGATATTGAAAGAGGAACTCTCCAGGTCAGTAGGTGCCCAATATGCTACTGGAGATCAGTGGAGAAATTAACTCCAGACAGAATGAAGGGATGGAGCCAAAGCAAAAACAATACCCAGTTGTGGATATGACTGGTGATAGAAGCAAGGTCTGATGCTGTAAAGAGCGATATTGCATAGGACCTGGAATGTCAGGTCCATGAATCAAGGCAAATTGGAAGCGGTCAAACAGGAGATGGCAAGAGTGAACGTCGACATTCTAGGAATCAGCGAACTAAAATGGACAGGAATGGGTGAATTTAACTCAGATGACCATTATATCCACTACTGTGGGCAGGAATCCCTTAGAAGAAATAGAGTAGCCATCATGGTCAACAAAAGAGTCCGAAATGGAGTACTTGGATGCAATCTCAAAAATGACAGAATGATCTCCATTCGTTATCAAGGCAAACCATTCAATATCAGTAATCCAAGTCTATGCCCCAACCAGTAACTCTGAAGAAGCTAAAGTTGAACAATTCTATGAAGACCTACAAGACCTTTTAGAACTAACACCCAAAAAATATGTCCTTTTCATTATAGGGGACTGGAATGCAAAAGTAAGAAGTCAAGAAACACCAGGAGTAACAGGCAAATTTGGCCTTGAAATATGGAATGAAGCAGGGCAAAGATTAATAGAGTTTTGCCAAGAAAATGCACTGGTCATAGAAAACACCTTCTTCCAACAACACAAGAGAGACTCTACACATGGACATCACCAGATGGTCAACACCGAAATCAGATTGATTATATTCTTTACAGCCAAAGATGGAGAAGCTCTAAAAAAAAAAAAAAAAAAAAAAAAAACCACAAAGATGGAGAAGCTCTATACAGTCAACAAAAACAAGACCAGGAGGTGACTGTGGCTCAGATCATGAACTCCTGATTGCCAAATTCAGACTTAAATTGAAGAAAGTAGGGAAAACCACTAGACCATTCAGGTATGACCTAAATCTAATCCCTTAAGATCATACAGTGGAAGTGAGAAATAGACTTAAGGACCTAAATCTGATAGATAGAGTGCCTGATGAACTATGGACTGAGGTTCATGACACTGTACAGGAGACAGGGATCAAGACCATCCTAATAGAAAAGAAATGCAAAAAGCAAAATGGCTGTCTGGGGAGGTCTTACAAATAAATGCGAAAAGAAGAGAAGTGAAAAGCCAAGGAGAAAAGAAAAGATATAAGCATCTGAATGCAGAGTTCCAAAGAATAGCAAGAAGAGATTAAAAAAAAAAAAAAAAAAGCCTTCCTCAGTGATCAAAGCAAAGAAATAGAGGAAAACAACAGAATGGGAAAGACTAGAGATCTCTTCAAGAAAATTAGAGATACGAAGGGAAAATTTCATGCAAAGCTTGGCTTGATAAAGGACAGAAATGGTCTGTACCTAACAGAAGCAGAAGATATTAAGAAGAGGTGGCAAGAATACACAGAAGAACTGTACAAAAAAGATCTTCACGACCTAGATAATCACAATGGTGTGATCACTCACGTAGAGCCAGACATCCTGGAATGTGAAGTCAAGTGGGCCTTAGAAAGCATCACTATGAGGTGATGGAATTCCAGTTGAGCTATTTCAAATCCTAAAAGATGATGCTGTGAAAGTGCTGCACTCAATATGCCAGCAAATATGGAAAACTCAGCAGTGGCCACAGGACTGGAAAAGGTCAGTTTTCATTCTAATCCTAAAGAAAGGCAATGCCAAAGAATGCTCAAACTACCACACAATTGCACTCATCTCACATGCTAGTAAAGTAATGCTCAAAATTCTCCAAGGCAGGCTTCAGCAATACGTGAACCGTGAACTTCCTGATGTTCAAGCTGGATTTAGAAAAGGCAGAGGAACCGGAGATCAAATTTCCAACATCTGCTGGATCATGGAAACAGCAAGAGAGTTCCAGAAAAACATCTATTTCTGCTTTATTGACTCTTCCAAAGTCTTTGACTGTGTGGATCACAATAACTCTGGAAAATTCTGAAAGAGATGGGAATACCAGATCACCTGACCTGCCTATTGAGAAACCTATATGCAGGTCTGGAAGCAACAGTTAGAACTGGACATCGAACAACAGACTGGTTCCAAATAGGAAAAGGAGTATGTCAAGGCTGTATATTGTCACCCTGCTTATTTAAAAAAAAAAAAAAAAAAAAAGCCTTCCTCAGTGATCAAAGCAAAGAAATAGAGGAAAACAACAGAATGGGAAAGACTAGAGATCTCTTCAAGAAAATTAGAGATACGAAGGGAAAATTTCATGCAAAGCTTGGCTTGATAAAGGACAGAAATGGTCTGTACCTAACAGAAGCAGAAGATATTAAGAAGAGGTGGCAAGAATACACAGAAGAACTGTACAAAAAAGATCTTCACGACCTAGATAATCACAATGGTGTGATCACTCACGTAGAGCCAGACATCCTGGAATGTGAAGTCAAGTGGGCCTTAGAAAGCATCACTATGAGGTGATGGAATTCCAGTTGAGCTATTTCAAATCCTAAAAGATGATGCTGTGAAAGTGCTGCACTCAATATGCCAGCAAATATGGAAAACTCAGCAGTGGCCACAGGACTGGAAAAGGTCAGTTTTCATTCTAATCCTAAAGAAAGGCAATGCCAAAGAATGCTCAAACTACCACACAATTGCACTCATCTCACATGCTAGTAAAGTAATGCTCAAAATTCTCCAAGGCAGGCTTCAGCAATACGTGAACCGTGAACTTCCTGATGTTCAAGCTGGATTTAGAAAAGGCAGAGGAACCGGAGATCAAATTTCCAACATCTGCTGGATCATGGAAACAGCAAGAGAGTTCCAGAAAAACATCTATTTCTGCTTTATTGACTCTTCCAAAGTCTTTGACTGTGTGGATCACAATAACTCTGGAAAATTCTGAAAGAGATGGGAATACCAGATCACCTGACCTGCCTATTGAGAAACCTATATGCAGGTCTGGAAGCAACAGTTAGAACTGGACATCGAACAACAGACTGGTTCCAAATAGGAAAAGGAGTATGTCAAGGCTGTATATTGTCACCCTGCTTATTTAACTTTGATGCAGAGTACATCATGAGAAATGCTGGACTGGAAGAAGCCCAAGCTGGAATCAAGATTGCCGGGAGAAATATCAATAACCTGAGATATGCAGATGACACCACCTTTATGGCAGAAAGTGAAGAGGAACTAAAAAGCCTCTTGATGAAAGTGAAAATGAAGAGTGAAAGAGTTGGCTTAAAGCTCAACATTCAGAAAACGAAGATCATGGCATCTGGTCCCATCACTTCATGGAAAAGAGATGAGGAACAGTGGAAACAGTGTCAGACTATTTTTTTAGGCTCCAAAATCACTGCAGATGGTGATTGCAGCCATGAAATTAAGAGACACTTACTCCTTGGAAGAAAAGTTATGACCAACCTAGACAGCCTATTCAAAAGCAGAGATATTACTTTGCCGACTAAGGTCCGTCTAGTCAAGGCTATGGTTTTTCCAGTGGTCATGTATGGATGTGAGAGTTGGACTCTGAAGAAGGCTGAGCACCAAAGAATTGATGCTTTTGGACTGTGGTGTTGGAGAAGACTCTTGAGAGTCCCTTGGACTGCAAGGAGATCCAACCAGTCCATTCTGAAGGAGATCAGCCCTGGGATTTCTTTGGAAGGACTGATGCTAAAGCTGAAACTCCAGTACTTTGGCCACCTCATGCAAAGTGTGACTCATTGGAAAAGACTCTGATGCTGGGAGGGACTGGGGGCAGGAGAAGAAGGGGACGACAGAGGATGAGATGGCTGGATGGCATCACAGACTTGATGGACGTGAGTCTGAGTGAACTCTGGGAGTTGGTGATGGACCGAGAGGCCTGGCGTGCTGCAATTCATGGGGTCATGAAGAGTTGGACACGACTGAGAGACTGAACTGACTGACTGACTGTTCTTACATAAATATATGCATTTATCAGTATCCAAACATCAGAGATCTCTCTATAGATATTTTTACATATTTTACATAATATATTTATATAGTACATGTATATAATTCTTTTTCACAAGAGACTGTAATACAGCATTCATCTCCACTTGATGTTTACACTCTAATTACACTTTTTTGGTAGATCTTTCCACATGAGCATGCACCTCAAATCTTACATACTTTCATTGGTTGCTTATGTGTTCATCATTTGAATGTGATAGTTTTAACCAGTTCCTTATTGATGGTCAATTTGCTTCCACTATTCCCCCCGGATTATGAACAATCCCATAGTGAATAACCTTGTAACTCTTCTTTGGTGAATGTTTACATATAGTCAAAAGATAAATTCCTGTAAGTGATCTCCATCAAAGGCAGCAAGTTCTGACAGATGCCACCAAACTGTCTTCTAGAAAGGTTATCCCTACATAAATGCCCATCAATGGGGTATATAAAGCCAACTTCCTCTTGCATCATCAAATCCTTTAATAATTGGCCATCTAAGTTACCAAAATTACTCTTGCTTTTATTAAATTATAACAGAAATTATTCCTTCTTTATCAGTAGCTTATTCACAAGCCTCACACATTTTTTTGATTGGATTGTTACTCATTGATTTTTATGAGTTCTTTGTTAATTAAAAAAATGAGACTTTGTGATATGTGCAACAAATATTTTTCCTTAGGTTTGTTTTTCTGTCCTTTTGCTTTCTGTATATAATTTTGCTTACAGATATTTTAAATTTTTAAATAATCAGCATTACTAGTCTTGCTTTTATGGTTTCTAAATAATGTATCTACTCTGTAAATGCTTATTGCACTTCTTGTCTTCCAAAACTTAATGTAACTTTGTGTTTTCATATAATTAAGTCTTTTGTCCAGTTGTAATATCTTTTTCCATGCAATTGTCCTAAAACTATTAAAAATATAATCTCTCTTTTTCCTGATTTTAAGTGATGCTTTATCTTCTATACAGAGCCCACATATATTTGTGTCTATTTCTTTTCTCTCCATTCTACTCCATTAACTTTTCTTCCTGAAATTATTTTCTTCAGGTCTCCAAAGTACATTATTTACTGAGACTGCATATTTTAATATTTAGTAAACCTAGTCTTCTCTCATTTTTCTGTTTTTCTAAAAGTTTTGATATTTATTTTTCCAGCTAAATGTCACATAATATATTTTAATTAAGATTGCAGTTTAAAGACTAATTTTAAGAAAATGATAGCTTTTTATCAAAGAATTCGTTGTACCTTTTCAGAATATAACTGTTTTTGAGACTCTTAAACTCTTCTGTTTAGGAACTGCACATATATTAAATTAACTTTACTTGTAGATATTATATCTTTAGTTGCCATTATTAGTGGGATTTTATTCTGCTATATTTTCTGATTTTGGCTTCTCCACAGAAAAATGTGTTGATTTTTGTGATTCATTTGTTAACTAATACCATATAGGATTGTTTCTTCCATGTTGAATTTTTTTTCTAAGCTTTAAAGTATATATATTTTCTCTTTTTTTCACTTATGCATTTTTTAAATTTATTTTTTATTGAAGCATAATTGCTTTACAGAATTTTTTTGTTTTCTGTCAAGCTTCAACATGAATCAGCCATAGGTGTACATATATCCCTCCCTTTTGAACCTCCCTCCCATCTCCCACCCTATCCCCTCCCTCTAAGTTGATAAAGAGCCCCTGTTCAAGTTTCCTGAATCATACAGCAAATTCCTGTTGCATATCTATTTTACATATGGCAATGTAAGTTTCCATGTTACTCTTTCCATACATCTCACCTCTCCTCCCCTCTCCCCATGTCCATAAGTCTATTCTCTATGTCTGTTTCTATTGCTGCCCTGTAAATAAATTCTTCAGTACCATTTTTCTACATTCAGTTTATGTGCATTAGAATAAGATATTTATCTTTCTCTTTCTGACTCACTTCACTCTGTATAATAGGTTCTAGGTTCATTCACCTCACCAGAATTGATTCAAATATGCTCCTTTTTATGGCTGAGTAATATTCCATTGTGTATATATACCACAACTTCTTTATCCATTCATGTTGATGGACATCTAGGTTGCTTCCATATTCTACCTATTGTAAATAGTGCTGCAATGAACAATGAGATACATGTGTCTTTTTCAATTTTGGTTTTCTTGGGGTATATGCTTAGGAGTGGGATTGCTGGGTCATATGGTGGTTTTATTCCTAGTTTTTTAAGGACTCTCCATACTGTCTTCCATAGTGGCTATATCAATTTACATTTCCACCAGCAGCATAATGGCATTCCCTTGTCTGCACACCCTCTCCAGAATTTATTGTTGGTAGACTTTTTATGATCAGTGTGAAATGATATCTCATTGTGGTTTTGATTGGCATTCCTCTAGTAATGAGAGATGTTGAGCATCTTTTCATGTGTTTGTTAGCCATCTGTATGTCTTCTTTGGAGAATTTCTGTTTAAGTCTTTCTCCCACTTTTTGATTGGGTTTCTTGTTTTCCTGGTATTGAGCTGCTTGTATATTTTGGAAATTAATCCTTTGTCAGTTGCTTCACTTGTTATTATTTTCTCCCATTCTGAGGGTTGTCTTTTCACCCTGCTTATAGTTTCCTTTGCTGTGCAAAAGCTTTTAAGTTTAATCAGGTCCCACTTGTTTACTTTTGTTTTTATTTCCATTACTCTAGGAAGTGGGTCATAGAGGATCTTGCTTTGATTTATGTCATGGAGTGTTCTGCCTATGTTTTCCTCTAAGAGCTTTATAGTTTCTGGTCTTACATTTAGGTCTTTAATCCATTTTGAGTTTATCTTTCTGTAGGTGTTAGAAAGTGTTCTAATTTCATTCTTTTATATGTAGCTGTCCAGTTTTCCCAGTACCATTTATTGAAGAGGCTATATTTGCCCCATTATATGTTCTTGCCTCCTTTGTCAAAAATAAGGCACCCATAGGTGCATGGGTTTATTCTGGGCTTTCAATCTTATTCCACTGGTCTATATTTCTGTTTGTGTGCCAGTACCATACTGTCTTGATGACTGTAACTTTGTAGTATAATCTGAAGTCAGGAAGGTTGATTCCTCTAGCTCCATTCTTCTCTCTCAAGACTGCTTTGGCTATTCAAGGTCTTTTGTGTTTCCATATGAAGTGTGAAATATTTTGTTCTAGTTCTGTGAAAAATGTCATTGGTAATTTGATAGGGATCACACTGAATCTGTAGATACATTTGGTAGTATAGTCACTTTCACAGTTAATTCTTCCTACCCAGTAACATGGAATATTTTTATCTGTTTATGTCATCTTTGATTTCTTTCATTAGTGTCTTATAATTTTCTGTGTATAGTTCTTTTGTATCCTAAGTTTATTCCTAGGAATTTAATTCTTTTTGTTGCAATGCTGAATGGGATTGATTCCTGAATTCTCTTTCTGATTTTTCATTGTTAGTATATAGAAATGCAAGTGATTTCTGTGTATGGATTTTGTATCCTGCAACTTTGCTAAATTCACTGATTAGCTCTAGTAATGTTTTGATATTATCTTTAGTGTTTTCTATATACAGTATCATGTCATCTGCAAACAGTGAGAGTTTTACTTCTTTTCTGATCTGGATTCCTTTTATTTCTTTTTCTTCTCTGATTGCTAAAGCTAGGACTTCCACAACTATGTTGAATAATAGTGGTGAAAGTGGATACGCTTGTCTTGTTCCTGATCTTAGGGGAATGCTTTCAGTTTTTCACCATTGAGAATAAAGTTGCTGTAGGCTTATAATATAGGGTCTTTACTAGGTTGAGGTAGGTTCCTTCTGTGCCCATTTTTTGAAGAGTTTTCATCATAAATGGGTGCTAATTTTGTCAAAGGCTTTTTCTGCATCTACTGAGATAATCATATGGTTTTCATCTTTCAGTTTGCTAATATGGTGTATCGCATGGATTGATTTGCATATATTGAAGAATCCTTGCATCCCTAGAATAAAACCATCTTGATCATGGTGTATGAGCTTTTAGATGTGTTACTGAATTCTGTTTGCTAAATTTTGTTGAAGATTTTTGCATCTATGTTCATCAGTGATATTAGCCCGCAGTTTTCTTTTTGTGTGTTATCTTTGTTTGGTTTTGGTATCAGGGTGATGGTGGCCTTGTAGAATGAGTTTGGGAGTGTTCCTTCCTCTGCAATTTTTAAAAAGAGTTTTAGAAGGATAGGCATTAGCTCTTGTCTGAATGTTTGTTACAACTCTCCTGTGACACCATCTGGTCCCGGGCTTTTGTTTTTTGGGATACTTTTGATCACAGCTTCAATTTCAGTGCTTGTGATTGGGTTATTCATAATTTCTATTCTTCCTGGTTCAGTCTTGGAAGATTGAACTTTTCTAAGAATCTGTCCATTTCTTCCAGTTTATCCATTTTATTGCCATATAGTTGTTCATAATAATCTCTTATAATCCTTTGTATTTTTGCATTGTCTGTTGTAACCTCTACTTTTTTCATTTTTAATTTTGTTTATTTGATTCTTCACTCTTCTTTTCCTGATGAGTCTGGCTAAAGGTTTGACAATTCTATCTTCTCAAAGAACCAGACTTTAATTTTATTAATCTTTATTATTTTTTCTTTCACTTCTTTTTCATTTATTTGCTTGTATCTTTATGATTTCTTTCCTTCTATAATTTGGGGGTGAGGGGGTTGTTCTCCTTTTTCCAGTTGTTTTAGGTGTAAAGTTAGGTTGTCTATTTAATGTTTTTCTTGTTCCTTGAGGTCGGATTGTATTGCTATAAACTTCCCTTTTAAAACTGTTTTTGCTGCATCCCATAGGCTTCGAGTTGTTGTGTTTTCATTGTCATTTGTTTCTAGAAATTTTTTAGTTTCCTTTTTTTGTCTTTAGTAACCTGTTGGTTATTTAGAAACATGTTGTTTAATCTCCATGTGTTTGTCCTTCTTACAGATTTTTTTTCTCTCTTATAATTGATATCTAGTCTCATAGTGTTGTGGTTGAAGAAGATGCTTGACACAATTTCAATTTCTTAAATGTACTGAGGTTTGATTTGTGACCCAAGATGTGGTCTATCCTGGAGAATGTTCCATGTGCACTTGAGAAGACAGTATATTTTTTTGCATTTGGATGGAATGTCCTGAAGATATCAATGAGATCCATCTCATCTAATATATCATTTAAAACTTGTGTTTCCTTATTAATTTTCTGTTTTGAAGATCTGTCCATTGGTGTGAATGAGGTGGTAAAGTCTCCTACTATTACTGTGTTACTGTCAGTTTCTCCTTTTATGTCTGTTAGTGTTTGTCTTGTGTATTGAGGGGCTCCTGTGTTGGTTGCAGATATTTACAACTGTTATGTCTTCCTCTTGGATAGATCCCTTGATCATTATCTATTGTCCTTCCTTATCTCTTGTGATCTTTATTTTAAGGTCTATTTTGTCTGATATGAGGATTGCTACTCCAGCTTTCTTTTGCTTCCCACTTGCATGAAATATACTTTTCCACCCTCTCACTTTCAGTCTAAATATGTCTTTAGGTCTGAAGTGGGTTTTAAAGTATCATATATTTTCTGAGTCTATAATTATATTTTCTAAAAATAACAAAGTCACCATTTTCTTTTAAGCATTTATATATCTTATTTTTTCTCTTGCTCTGTTATAACAGCTAATACTTCTAGCAAAATATTAAATAGTAATTATGATGACTGTGTGGATCACAATAAACTGTGGAAAATTCTGAAATAGATGGGAATACCAGACCACCTAACCTGCCTCTTAAGAAATCTGTATGCAGGTCAGGAAGCAACAGTTAGAACTGGACATCGAACAACAAACTGGTTCCAAATAGGAAAAGGAGTACGTCAAGGCTGTATATTGTCACCCTGCTTATTTAACTTATATGCAGGTACATCATGAGAAACGCTGGACTGGAAGAAGCACAAGCTAGAATCAAGATTGCTGGGAGAAATATCAATAACCTCAGATATGCAGATGACACCACCCTTATGGCAGAAAGTGAAGAGGAGCTAAAAAGCCTCTTGATGAAAGTGAAAGAGGAGAGTGAAAAAGTTGGCTTAAAGCTCAACATTCAGAAAACGAAGATCATGGCACCTGGTCCCATCACTTCATGGGAAATAGATGGGGAAACAGT
>SJXQ01003155.1:141229-219003 GCA_006408695.1 Aepyceros melampus
TCTAGTCAAGGCTATGGTTTTTCCTGTGGTCATGTATGGATGTGAGAGTTGGACTGTGAAGAAGGCTGAGTGCTGAAGAATTGATGCTTTTGAACTGTGGTGTTGGAGAAGACTCTTGAGAGTCCCTTGGACTGCAAGGAGATCCAACCAGTCCATTCTGAAGGAGATCAACCCTGGGATTTCTTTGGAAGGAATGATGCTAAAGCTGAAGCTCCAGTACTTTGGCCACCTCAGGCGAAGAGTTGACTCATTGGAAAAGACCCTGATGCTGGGAGGGATTGGGGGCAGGAAGAGAAGGGAACGACCAAGGATGAGATGGCTGGATGGCATCACGGACTCAATGGACGTGAGTCTGAGTGAACTCTGGGAGTTGGTGATGGACAGGGAGGCCTGGCATGCTGCGATTCATGGGGTTGCAGAGAGTCGGACACAACTGAGCGACTGAACTGAACTGATGATGATATTGTCTTTGTTTCATTCCTAGTTTTAAAGGAAACATTTCTACTAGTCTTCTCTAAATATGATACTGACTTTTGGTTTGAACACACAGACAGAGATATTCAACTATATACTATGACTTTTTGGGTTGCTATTCTCATAGTTAGGAATAAGTATTACTTCTTTATCATATTAAGAACCTGATCTATCTATTCCTGTTTTTACTGTTTTTCTTTTTAATTTCAGGAATAAATATTTACTTAGTGGAGTTCCTTTTTAATACATGCTGATATTATCAATTTTGACATAATAATGTGGTGTATTCCATTTGTAGATATTTGCATTTTGAACTCCCAGGTTGAATCCTTATTGTTGAAGCATATTATTCTTAATTTTTGTAGTTCTGAATACTCTCTTATGCTGACATTTTATCTATTCCCACTCTATGTGCATTCAAATCGATAAGTGAGATTCAGCTACAGTTTTTGTTTGTGCAAGAGTATTTGTATGGGTGTGTCTGTGTAAGTTGTCTTGTCAGTATTTGGTTTAATTTTATTAGTTGTTACTTACTGCCACCTTCACGAGCCTTTGACTCCCTTCAGGGGAAAACTGTGGCTGAATCATCCCTGACCCCTTAGCACCTAGCAGTGCTTAGCATTGAAACGCCACTCAGCACTTGCTCAGAGGGTTACTTAGTGGTAACGCTGCCAAATCAAATATCATATTAGTGTAAGTCTGTTCCAAATATGGTATGGAGTATCCTAATACTAAACAATTATTTATTGCTTATCTGAAGTTCAAGTTTAGCTGGGCATCTTATAATTTTATTTGCTAAACCTGGCAACTCTAGTTTTTGGAACAAAGAAACAAATCAGAAGTGCTCCAAAGAGTCAAAAGATGAAGGTTTCCTAGATGACCCCATGGACTGTAGCCTGCCAGGTTCCTCTGTCCATGGGATTCTCCAGGTAAGAATACCGGAGTAGGCAGCTATTCCCTTCTCCATCGTATCTTCCCTACCCAAGGATCCAACCCGGGTATCCTGCACTGGAGGCAGATTCTTTAGAGCCTGAGTCACCAGGAAAGCCCTTTTTTCTTATACTTTTATTTGCTACATCTGCAAACTCTAGTGTTTGGAATAAAGAAGGAGATAGTATGGTGAACACCTGCACCAAAATGATATTGACTGAGACCACAATGCCACTGATCTCTCAGAGGCCTCCAATGAGCCAGTGATGAAAGTTTCCTAGTCCTAGGAGCCTCTGAGGCTGAACCTGAAGGGACTGTTTGTGGGAACTGAAACCAACACCTCTGGATATGCACT
This sequence comes from Aepyceros melampus, assembly GCA_006408695.1. Taxonomy (NCBI): domain Eukaryota; kingdom Metazoa; phylum Chordata; class Mammalia; order Artiodactyla; family Bovidae; genus Aepyceros; species Aepyceros melampus. The sequence goes on from SJXQ01003155.1 coordinate 142,989, forward strand.
ATTGGTCTGTCTCATGGTTGGAGTGCTTGCCTGGCTCTGGAATGTTACTATCATAAAAAGAGGGGAAAAAAAGAGTAGACCACGCTAGCTTTATGGCAATGACTAATGCAATAAAATAGAAAAACAAGTAAATGGGCATGTTTAGTGAATGAAAGTAGTGATTTCTTCTTTTTATTTCTTTCCCTTTGGCACTTGGCTGAGGTATCCAGAATAAAGCTCCTAAGCCTTGTCACGCTCAATGGAAACAATAAGCAGACCAACAAAGACTTAAGTGTGGCCATGTAGACATCAAGTCATCCTTAATTAGGCCCAGAGAAAACCATTTGCTGGGCGAGCCCAGTGGAGGCCAAAGCTGGTGGCTGCCCTGCCCTCACTAGCTCCACCCTGGGGAATGTAGGGTTGCAGCCCCATTTGGCTCCTTTCCCACAAGCTGATGCACCAGTCATCAGAAAGGAGAGGGTTCATCTGGCTGGTATGTGGGTGGAGGCCTGTCACTGAAGGGGATTTCCCAAGCAAGAAACAATTGGAGGACCTCAGGGATGGGAGAGAAGTAGCAATGCTAAAATTTCCTGTTGGCTGGGCATTTAGGTGTGACAAGTCCTCAATCTCATTTGCTTTGTCTTTTAATCAAAATAATCCACATTTCTTAGCCTTTCAATATATGTTCCTTCCTATTTCTCAGGCTCATCCCTCAGTACTATCCCCCTGCCCTTGCCAAGTATAATCTGCTCTTTCTCACTTCCCAGGAGGTTCCTCTGTCCATGACATTCTCCAGGCAAGAATACTGGAGTAGGCAGCCATTCCCTTCTCCACGGTATCTTCCCTACCCAAGGATCCAACCTGAGTATCCTGCATTGCAGACAGGCAGAAGATTTCTCACTTCCCAGGAAGCACCACGTTCTCACCTGGACCCTTGAGCATACTTTTGGCTCTGCTTGTAGATCTCTTCAAGTCATTATTGCCTCAGAGACATTCCCAACCCTCCAGATGCAGTGACATGGATGTGCCTCAGTGCTCCAGCAGGGACTGGTCGTGCCTGCAAGCCAGGTCTCAACACACACTTTGCACTGAAATTGTTATGTGTCTGTTTCTTCAACTTCCCTGTGACCTTGTTGAAGGTGAGAACCATGCCCTAGATTGCTGCATACCCCTGGACCAAACCCCTTGTGCAGCAGGACATCAATAATGAATAAGTTTTAAAAGTTCAATAAATAATGGTGCAGGCTTTCCCCAAAAGAAGAAGAAAGGATGGTCCGGGCCTGGGGCACAATCCCAAGCTTAGTGAGCCAGTCTGATATGTGTTTAGTCACTCGGTCATGTCTGATTCTTTGTGACCTCATGAATAGTAGACCACCAGGCTCCTCTGTCCGTGTCCTTTGTCCATGTCCGAAAATACTGGAGTAGGCTGCCATTCCTTCTCCACCAGTCTGACATGGTGGGTACTTTATTCCATACCATTTAATCCACTGTGACTACCTACAGGGAGCTCAGCCCTGTGCTGGCTTCCATGTGCACCCCCTGACTTTGAAAACATTGCAGTCTATAGTCCAGTAAGGTGTACATCAACATGAGAACAGCTATGATTAATATTAAGGTAATCTATTTTAAAAAACTTATAGTATAATGAATCAACAGAGTTATGAATTGACAAGACCACATTCAGTGAAATAGCCAGAAGTTTTAAAAGGAAAAATAGTTTATTGAAAAGAAAGCCAATTGAGGTTTGAAATCAGGCTCTACTAATCATAAATTGTGTAACCTCAGGCAAGTGAAAGAAACTCACTGAACCTCAACTTCCTAATGTATAAAATAATGCATGCATGCTCAGTCACTTCAGTAGTGTCTGACTCTTTGTGACCCTATGGACTGTTGACTGCCAGGCTCCTCTGTCCAACACATTCTCCAGACAAGAATACTTGAATGGGTTGCCATTTCCTCCTCCAGGGGATCTTTCTAACCCAGGGATTGAACCCATGTCTCTTATGTCTCCTTCACTGGCAGGCAGGTTCTTTACCACTAGCACCATATAAAATAGGGATAATAGTAAAAGACAAGGATTAAATGAGATTATGCCTATAAAGCACTTGATACAGTACCTACTGCATAGTAATATCTCCAAAAATGGCAGCAAATATTATTCTACACTGTGCTCAACTTTAGGATATTTGTGATCAGGCAGATATTTCAATGTTACATAAATGAAGATGTTAGAATATTTAAGTTTTCTTTTTCCTAATAGTTTTTTTTTTTTTAATGGAGGAACACAATATGTGCTCAATGAACCACACTCCTTATGATAGCAGAGGATTGTTTTCAGTACTAACTCCTTTCCTCCTGCGAATCGGTAAGACCAGCTTAGTCTGAGTTTTTGAGAGGGCAAAACCAAGGCATTGTATGTCTGGATATGTTACTGACAGCCAAGTTCAAGTTACCACGGTCCTGTTTATGCCTCATACTTGCTCATCCACCGTCTTTTTCCTGCTGAGGGTGAGGGCAGGGAGGACTCGTTTTCAAAAGAAGATAGAAACCTCTGAGCTTTCTAGCACTACTTGCCCCCAAGATGTAGGTTTTCCTTGCTACTGTACATTTCCTTCTCATATTGTGAAAGAAAGGGTGCTATTCTTCATCTCTCATCAGGGTAAACATGAAAGAAGCAGCACCCTCTGGGGTTCTAGAAGAGAATTCAACCCCTCAGCACTCCTGGGTGTGGCCATTAACTCCCCACTCTTGACAGGGGACATCCTGAGTGCTCGCCACTCTTCTTGATATTTCCTTCTTTACTTGTCTGTCTTCTCCAATGGGCTGTGAGCCCAATGAGAACAGGGACTATATCTTGTTCATCTTTATTTCCATCACCTAACATAGTGCCGCCTAGCACATAGGAAATATTCAACAAGTATTTGATCTCTCTCTCTCTCTCTCTCTCTCTCTCTTTAGTCGCTAAGTCAATTCCGAATCTTGAGACCCCATGGACTGTAGCCTGCCAGGCTCCTCTGTCCATGGGATTCTCCAATCAAGAACACTGGAGTGGGTAACCATTTCCTTCTCCAGAGGATCTTCTCGACCCAGGAATCGAACCCCAGTCTCCTTCATTGCAGGCAGATTCTTTACCAACTGAGCTATGAGGGAAGCCCAAATAGCCTAATGAAAAAATGAACAGATGAATCAATCAGTGAGTAAATATCACAACATTGCAAGTGTGTTTTCATTCTGTTTCTGGGAGATCATCTGCATCTAGGAGCAGTCAACCCAGACTTGTTCCCACTCCTGTCTCTTAAGACACTTTGGAAGATACCTTTTATATCAGAACCATTTTCTGTATAGTATGCATGGGATTCCTGAAATAGTCCTATGTTCATTGCAAGCCAGCTGTGACGTAAGTCAGACAGCTGCAGAAAAGCCAGAGGAGCTAAACTGTTCAGCAACCCTAACACCGTGACTCCTGGAAATGGACACCAGGTCCAGGGGAGCAACAGGCATGCACACACACTGCTTCCACTCACTCTGGGCTCCATTTTAGTAGGTTTGCTTTTATTTGTCCAATTCCATGGACATCTCCACATAGGTCTGTACATACCAGATGCAGTTTTCAGATTCTTCGGTTCAGAAAAGTTCCTCTGCAAAGTTATAATGTTTCTCAACTTTTTGTTTTAGAATCATCTTCCTTCGCAACTTAGGTTTTTCTCTCCTGTCTGTCATAAATAAATAGTGCCCTCCCACAATCTCCTGGCAGCCCAGGGGATTGCCACTATTATCATAAATATCCTGCTCTGGATATTTCCCTCTCGTGCTTACTTCTGTCCCGCCCAAATCAGGATTAAACCAATCTCTTCCAATGTATGGAAATTAGACTCTTCAAAAAGAAAATCCAGCAAGATATTTGACTGTAACAAACTCCTACTCACTGCCCTGCTGCGAGAGAGGGATGATGGGCATATCATCAAGAAAGTTGGGGAGATATTTTTAGGAAAACAACAAAAGAAGTTGTTGAATAGATGTTTCCTAGAATCTGTCTAGGTGTCTAGGTGTCTAGAATCACACTAGCACAATCTTGCCAGTGTGCTAAGGAGACATATCTTAATCACAGTGCAACTCTCAGTAAATACTTGACCAGTGAAAGCTGAGTGATTCAAGGGCAGATGTAAAAATGTAAAGATATCTGAACATTTTACCAATTAGTTACATATAAAAAGAAATACAAATCTGCTCAAAGACTGGTCTTTTATTTATTGATGATAATGGTGAGAGATATCTGATCCAATGCTTGGTATGTAAGGTGTGTTAGATATACATCATTATGGATTGAAAGCACTTAGAGGCTTCATTTAAAACTCATTTCCTTTATTCGTGAAATCTGTGGAGAGTCCTGTTAATGACCCATTTTTGGTGAAATTTAAAACTACACTCTGAAAAGGTGACAGAGCCAAGCGCTTGTGTGACACGGAGGTTCTTTGGCATACCAACATGATAATGGAAAGTTTGTCCTACCATATCCAAAGGAAGAATATGTGCACTAGTTATTTAAAGTGAAAAAACAATGGCTGAAAAAATTCAAGTTCAACTTCGGGAAGAATCTGCTTTGTGAAGTTATGCTTGGAACATGGTCATCACTCTCAACTCAAATACATAGCTAAGATGGACTTAAAAAGATAATTAAAAGATTAAAAAGATAAGCATACTAAAAAATATAATGGGTATCTCCATGGAAAAATAGAACAGAAATAACAAACAGATAAGACCTGCAGGACTCCAGATCTATATGATATGTGGGAAGGGATTCATGTCCTAGGCTAACAGGGTAAAAATGCCACCTCCTTCCCACACACACACACACACACACACACACACACGGAGCAGGATAGCAGACCTAAGCTCACTGGTTAGAACCAGAAATTGAAGCAGGTCATTCCTGCCCATAACTGAAAGCTAAAGAAGTTATTGTTCACCTTGTCCTAGGGATGAAAAGAAGGTTTACAATTAAGACTTAAGAGACGTATCCTGCTGACTCCTTATTCCCATGAGAATGGGAAATCCAAACCACAATATAAATCACAGTGCTGGTCTGGGTCATCCCAGGAGGAGAGAGGGCCATAACCACAGAGCCATAAAGACACTAGATGATGAGCCAAGAGAGACAGAAAGCAGAAAAGAAAAATTCTTATTCAAGATGGACCTGAACACCAAAGTCCCCGAATACACGAAGAAAAATGATTTTTTAAAGAAGCTTAAAAAAATCAAATTAGATTTTTTTATCTCAAATGAAATGAAAATAAGGGAAAACTCTAAAAATGACTTTAAAGTATGATTATGAAAATGTAGTAGGTGGTAGCAGACCACAGATTTTACTGCAGCAACTTAAAAGTCTAGATAATTTTTTAAATTATGTTTGTAAAGTCTGAAGAGTTGTAGAAACAAAGAACTAAATGAACTAAAATTTCAGATAAAAGACAGTCCTTCTAAGTGAATAGTCACTTTATGATTGTTGGATAGAGTCAGGCCTACCAACACAACGGATTTGTTAGAGGAAAGAGAAATGAGTAAACTTTTGAAAGTTGAATAGACAACATAGTTTTGGAAGTTTTGGCTACAGCAATCAGAGCAGAAAAGAAATAAAGGGATTCCAAATTGGAAAAGAAGAAGTAAAACTCTCACTGTTTGCAGATGACACGATCCTCTACATAGAAAACCTGAAAGACTCCACCAGAAAATTACTAGAGCTAATCCACGCATATAGTAAAGTGGCAGGATATAAAATCAACACACAGAAATCCCTTGCATTCCTATACACTAATAATGAGAAAACAGAGAAATTAAGGAAACAATTCCATTCACCATTGAAATGAAAATAATAAAATACTTAGGAATATATCTACCTAAAGAAACAAAAGACCTATATATAGAAAACTATACAACACTGGTGAAAGAAATCAAAGAACACACAAATAGATGGAGAAATATACCACATTCATGGATCGGAAGAATCAATATAGTGAAAATGAGTATACTACCCAAGGGCTTCCCTGGTGGCTCAGAGGTTAAAGTGTCTGCCTCCAATGCAGGAGACCCAGGTTTGATCCCTGGGTAAGGAACATTCCCCTGGAGAAGGAAATGGTAACCCACTCCCGTATTCTTGCCTGGAGAATCCCATGGACAGAGAAGTCTGGTAGGCTACAGTCCACGGGGTCGCAAAGAGTCAGACACGACTGAGTGACTTCACTATACTATGCTATACTATACCCAAAGCATTCTATAGATTCAATGCAATCCTTATTAAGCTACCAACAGTATTTTTCACAGAGTTAGAACAAATAATTTCACAATTTGTATGAAAATACAAAAAGCCGCAAATAGCCAAAGCAATCTTGAGAAAGAAGAATGGAACTAGAAGAATCAACCTGCCTGAATTCAGGCTTTACTACAAAGCCACAGATATCAAGACAGTATGGTACTGGCACAAAGACAGAAATATAGATCAATGGAACAAAATAGAAAGCCCAGAGATAAACCTACACACCTATGGACATGTATCTTTGACAAAGGAGGCAAGAATATACAATGGATTAAAGACAATCTTTTTAACAAGTGGTGCTGGGAAAACTGGTCAACCACTTGTAAAAGAATGAAATTAGATCATTTTCTAACACCATACACAAAAATAAACTCAAAATGGATTAAAGATCTAAACGTAAGACAAGAAACTATAAAACTCCTAGAGGAGAACATAGGCAAAACAAGATTAAAGACAATCTCTTTAACAAGTGGTGCTGGGAAAACTGGTCAACCACTTGTAAAAGAATGAAACTAGATCATTTTCTAACACCATACACAAAAATAAACTCAAAATGGATTAAAGATCTAAACGTAACACCAGAAACTATAAAACTCCTAGAGGAGAACATAGGCAAAACATTCTCCGACATGAATCACAGCAGGATCCTCTATGATCCACCTCCCAGAATATTGGAAACAAAAGCAAAAATCAACAAATGAGACCTAATCTTTTGAACTCTGTGGGAGAGAGTGAGGGTGGGATGATTTGGGAGAATGGCATTGAAACATGTATAATATCATATATGAAGCAAATCACCAGTCCAGATTCCATGCAGGATACAGGATGCTCGGGGCTGGTGCACTGGGATGACCCAGAGGGATGGTATGGGGTGGGAGGTGGGAGGGGGGTTCAGGATGGGGAACACGTATACACCTGTGGGGGATTCATGTTGATGTATGGCAAAACCAATACAATATTGTAAAGTAATTAGCCTTAAATTAAAATAAATAAATTTATATTAAAAAAATAATAAAGAAAGTTAATAGAGATGCCTGGGGCTTCCCAGGTGGCACTAGTGGTAAAGAACCCGCTTGCCAATGCAGGAGACATAAGAGAAGTGAGTTCAATCCCTGAATGAGGAAGAACCCCTGGAGAAGAACAAGGCAACCCACTCCAGTGTTCCTTCCTGGAGAATCCACAGACAGAGGAGCCTGGTGGTCTACAGTTCATGAGGTTGCAAAGAGTCAGATACGACTGAAGCGACTTGGTAAGTATGCATGCATGGAGCTGGCTTAACAATTTGGAACCTCAGGAGACATTACTGCACAATTGGTTTTTTGCATAGTTGATCTTGAAAATTAAAGGCTATATGAAATGCTACACAACATCTTGAAAATTAAAGGCTATATGAAATGCTACACAAGAAATATAAGCTAGCCTTATAATATTTAGGAGAAATTATCCTGCTTGAAGAGTGTGGCCCACCTCAACCATATGCCTGCCCTCCTCCACAAGACATTTGTCAAATTGGGAAAAATCAAATCTGCAAACCTCTGAAGGTTGAGTCTAAACTATTTTGAGACTGAGAAGATAGAAAGCCACCAGCCTCTTGAACAAAAGCTCAGGAGGAACATGCCCAAGAAATGAAAGGAAACAGAGGTGAACGAGATGAATCTTACTAAAACTTCAACTCAATCCCAACCTGGCTCAAGCTTTGATTAGACTGAGGTGGCCAGATGCTTACAAGTCTGCCTAAATGTTCATAGGAGAAGAAAGAGAGAATAAAAATAGGTACTACTGTAGTGAAAACTTTGCAAAACTGATAAGAGATACCAACCTACAGATTCAGAAGCTCTAAGCAATGTAAACACAAAGAAAATCATACTTAAATGCATCAGAGTCAAGTTACTAAAAAACAAAGGAGAGAAAATTGAAGCATGCAGAGGGAGCAGAGAATATGTTACTTTCAAAAAATCAACAATAAAACTGAAGACTAAAAATAAAATCCTAATAAAATAATATCTTAAAATGCTGAGAGCAAATGCTCCAATCTAGAATTGTCCTCCCTGAAAAGTAATATTCAGAAATTTAGGTAAAAACAACCACCAATAACAAACCTTGGAAATAATAAGTGTAGTCAACTTAATAAGCAAAACTTCAAGAATAAAGTTTGGATTGGACATAGAGAACAAACTGTGAAATGCAAGATAGTTCTGAGGACTTGACCCAGATTTAGCACAGGAAGATAAAGATACTAAATAATGTAAAGTGAAGCTAAAGATGGGCTTAGTGGGAATTTTATAGTCTTAAATGTATTTATTGAAAAATGATGTGTTTAGTTCAAGAAATTAGAAAGGCAGTAAAACATTAAGTAGAAGGAAGAAATAAGTAGTGATATGAACAGAAACTAATGGATTAGAAAACACACTAATAAATCAAATGCATCAACAAAATCAAAATGTAGTTCTTTTAAATAAGACAAATTTTAGCAAGCCCAGTCAAGCAAGTAGTAGAAAACACAAATAAATAACATTAGGAATTACAAATAAGACAAAATTATGGATATAATAGAGATTTTCTCTTTCTGTATCTATGAAAGTGAAAAAGTGAAAGTGTTAGTAGCTCAGTTGTGTCCAACTCTTTGCAACCCCATGCACTATACCCCATCAGACTCCTCTGTCCATGGAATTCTCTGGGCAAGAATACTGGAGGGGGTTTCCATTCCCTTCTTCAGGGGATATTCCTGATCCAGGGGGTCAAACCTGGGTCTCCAGCATTGCAGGCAGATCTTTACCCTATTAGTCACCATATATATATATATATATTAAAAAATACTGGGTAACATGTATTGTTAATACATGAAAAGAAATATGTATTATGGATATTTTTAAAATAAATTTTAAAACTTAGAGTGGTAAAGTGTCTGAAAAGCATAAAGTACAAAAATTGACTAAGAGAATAATTACTTTGGTACACCCATACATTGGAATACTCAGTTCAGTTCAGTCAGTCAGTTCAGTTCAGTTCAGTCACTCAGTCGTGTCCGACTCTTTGCGACCCCATGAATCGCAGCACGCCAGGCCTCACCCATCTCTCTCAGAATTTTCCACAGTTTATTGTGATCCACACAGTCAAAGGCTTTGGCAGGGAGCTACTTATTAGATTATGTTTCGGTATTCTGTCTTAGTAATGGACTAATGTTTGGGTAATCTTTTATTCTCTATGATTAGATTATGTTATGTATCTCATCAGTTTTCCTTTGATTTCCACCTAAGATTGAATGGAAAGTATAGCTGTATGGAACATTGGCCTCCTGGCACTGCTTCCTGGAGTAATTAAGAGTCATTGTGTATCAGTTTCTTCATCTGTAAAATAGAGTTCAAGAGGAGATGAGAAAGGATCATACATTTAAAGCATCAGTTGCTGGGGATTGATTGATGCTTTTAAACTTGGTGCAGTCATCCCTCAGTATTCACAGGGTATTGATTCCAGGACCCCACACCTGATACCAAAATCCACAGCTGCTCAAGTCCCTTATGTAAAATGACATAGTGCAAATCATTCCTTGGTATCTGCATGTCCCACATCCTGTTGACATAGAAGGTTGACTTAGTTGAGGATGATGTGTCCCATTTATTTAAATTACTAGTTTTATTTAAATTATTAGTTTTCCCCAGAGCACCTATATAAACTGAACTTTTAATATTAGCCTGAATTGTATTGGAAGTTCTGAATGTATACCCATTGGATGCTAGAAATATCCTGGTTCAGGAGTAAGTTTGACTTACAAAAACAACTGACCAGGTCAATTTATTTTTAAAAAAAAATTGCATTTATGCTTGTCCATGCTGAAACTGAAGCTCCAATACTTTGGCCACCTGATCAGAAGAGCCAGCTCATCAGAAAGGACCCTCATGCTGGGAAAGATTGAGGGTAGGAGGAGAAGGGGATGACAGAGGATGAGATGGTTGGGTGCCATCACTGACTCAATGTACATGAGCGTGAGCAAACGCAGGGAGATAGTGAAGGACAGGCAAGTCTGGTATGCTGCTGTTTGTGGGGTCGCAAAGAGTTGGACACTACCTAGTGACTCAATAGCAACAACAGTCCTTTTGGAAAGGAAATTGTTCAAGAAGAAATAGGAATGGGAATACTTTTAGATAGTAAATTCCTTCAGAATAAGTCAGCTCAGTTCATTTGTTACTTAACACCCTTGGAGCAATACTGTATTCAGAATGCTGGACTGGAAGTATTTGGTTTGTGTGTTAAATTTCAGGATCTTCAAGCTGCAACTACAGGAAGGTATGGGGAAGACTATTCTGTCCCTGTGGTGAACATCTTCTCACCTCTATTATGGGCATCTTTTTCCAGCAGAAGTCCCCTGAGGATCACAGTTTGCAAATAGAAGATTTTGTATATGACAAGTACACAATATCTTTGAAACATGGGCTTGTGGATAGATTTGACCATTTAATTTTTGTAATTTCATTTCTACATGGACCCATGTTTTTAAAGCTATAACATAAGTACTTTAAGCTACAGCATTCCTTAGCAACCCACCCACACTACTGACTTATTTAGATGTGTACTGTGAAATTGTATGTGAGGAGACTTTTTGAGAAGCTCTTTTTTTTTTTTTAATCACTGAGAACTGATATATTTCCCACTGACAAATGGCCTAACAACTAATGATTATCAGTGTGAATTCTGGAAGAAGCTATTTACAAATATTCTCTTCGTTTTAATGCATCCATGCCCTCTAATACACTATTTCAACAAAACGTACCCCCTGTGTTTTACTAAAGAGCTTTTCTTTTTTAATTTGATACTAATATTCTTATACTTTGTTGCCTGATCATTTATGCTTTTGAAATTAAGAACCTATTTACATTGCCTGTTTATCAGATTTTTTTAAAGCAAAGTGATATAAATAAGTTGACCAAGATGGAATACTATAGCAACATTAGGTGCTATTCCTATGTTTTCATTAATCCCCATGACAACCTTGTAAATGTATCTATCTTAAGGAACAAAAAAATGTGGCTTAGAGAATAGGTGCAGCTTGCTCAAGTCACATAGCTGGTCACTAGTAGCACGGGCATTCTAACTCAGTCATCATAATTCTAAAGCCCATTCCTGTACTTCATTCTAGGTCCCAGGTCTGTGTATGTATTGTTTATAACACAGGGTCTGGCACAACAGTCCCTCAAAATTATTTGTTGGATGATGAATGAAGAGCAAGTACTTGATGAATCAATATAGGTATCCATCTATTAAATCTCTATATTGTATTTTATATTTTTATAAAAGCAAAGGCAAACAGCCAGATCCCACATACCTGTCTACTGGAGAATTACTTATTTAAAATAATCATAGAATAATAGGTATTGCCAATATGGAATTTAATGTGATCCATTGCACTTAGGATGAAACAGATATCAGACCTAGGAGAGAGACGGACCTTGGCACTTAAGCTGTGGGGTTTTTTCATTATATGACTATGAAGCATCACCCTTTTCCCTGTTGTGATCAGGGGCCCAGTTGTGGTTGCAGCTACTTGGTGTATTGGCCAATGACATGATCTGCCACTTGAGCTGTCTTGTTTCAGGGAATGTGGGCTCCTCCCTTGACTTAATAATGAATTGGAGTCCGTCCCTATTGCTATACATATATGATATGGTATTTAGGTGACCTATTGACCATCTAGGAACTCTACCAGCATTATTTGCTTTAAGGACTTGTGTTGCAAATTTTTGTAGAACTTTGTAAGAGATCAACAGACAGGAAATCAGACTGAATAAGTTATCTCTTTTATTTTTGTTATAAGTTTATGTAATTGTTTTACTTTATATATGTTTATAAAAATTGCTATTGGTGCCATGTCTCCTCAATATCATCTATATAACCCTTCACTGAGCTAATTTTCCTTTTTTCTTTCATTTTCCTCTTTTGGGAAGAACATATAAACTTCCAAGTTATAAAAAGATCACTCATGAATGAGAATAGCAGTGATAACAGTTACAACGATAAGACAGAATTAGTGTGATAATTACTTCGGCTTAATACTTTTTGCTAAACAAAACCCGATTTGTTAAGGAGAGAGGGGGAGTGGTTACCTACCTGGTATGATAAGAGGCATCAAACTTTCTTGTTCCTCAAATACTCCCATTTCTTTTGACTACATTTTAAAAAATCCTGCAGTAAAAGATTATTCTGCTTAATTAAAGGCTTAAAATGACAGTTCTCCTGGGAAGGCTTACACTGAGCAACTATCAATCCTTTTTGTGTGAATGAATTTCTGAAGAGTTAATAAGAAAAGAGATTTAGAGGGGGCCAGTAGTAAGGAGAGTCTCCATAAAGTAACGAATACAGAATAGGATGATGAGAGTAGTCACTCAATAGGAAAATGTAAAGTTAATGTCATTAAGGCCACATTCATCTTTTAAAAGTTTTTTCTATTCCTAATGCTGCCCTAACCTATGACTTATTAAGTGGCAGTTCCTTTTTCTATTTTTAAAGTTTACATATGTCCAACATCTGGATAATTAAAAAATTCAATTAGACTCTCAATATATTCGGGTATTTGGAAATAAATAGCTAATCAACTACTCTTCTTTTAACCTTCTTTCCAGATGGAAAGAATCATAATCCTAAATGAAATTCCAGGATCACCGTGAGCATTTTAGTTTAATCTACTTAACAAAACAATAAAGATGGAAATGGTAAAATGAATACATTTCTTCTGTAAACTGAATATTATAGATAAAGTTATGAAGTCATCTCATTCAGCTAAAATTACACATAATTTTAGTTCTACTATGTACCCCAGAGAAATAGAAAGGAAATATTTGAATTTATTTATGTTCTATTACTTTTCATTCAGTGGAGTCAATGGTAAAAGTGATGGAGATGTTGTATATTATGTTTTAAATAGCTTGTTGTCTTTTCGTCTTGGTCTTAGGCTACCTTTTCATTTCTTTTGAAAGGCACAAGTGTGTTAATTATTGGCTTAGATATAACAAAATCCACTCATAATTGTCTAGGCAAAATCTGAAACAGTATTGGCATGTTTCAGGAAATCCAAGGATGAGAAATTCAGCCAGGCTTTGCATGGAACTAAACCGAAGAGCAGTCAAACCAGAGCAATCCAGACGACCCAGAAACCAAGATGACAACTTGCTCTTGTTTCTTCCTTCCTCCATTTGTGTTCACATGGCCTTTAATTAGACTTCCCAGGTGGTGCTGAGGTAAAGAACCTACTTGCCAGTGCAGGAGACTTTAGAGACCAGGTTCAAATCTGTTTCCCTCTGCTCTTCACTCTTCTGCAGTTGGCCTTTCTGCTTGCCCAACAAGGCTAGTGGGCAACCATGCCTGTTCCAGTTCTAATTTCCATGTTTTGCATGGTTCAGCACATAAAGCCCATTGGAATCTGTTCCAATTTTTTGAAGTCTTGAGAAAGTGAATTTGACCTGACTTGGATCAAGATATGCATTTATAACCTTATTTCATCACCACCACTTAGGCCATTTTTTAATCACCAAGGAGTTTTTCAAGTTACTTCATCTTTATCCATCTAAATATTTTGAAGTACAAAAATATTTGAATTGGCACATGAGGTTGTTGCTAGATATTTTGTTTCCAGCCACAAGTAGTCATTCTGGTAATATTAGAACCACATGTATTCATTTTTACAAATGTATTTTGCAGTCTCTTCAAAATAAGTAATTGTTGCATGTGTTTTAAAAATTATCCTTAAATGGCTTATTTGTCATAGAATCCAGCCCATGACATCATGAGGTAAACCCTCAAAGTTTAATCTCCAAATTTTTTGTGGCCTCAACATACTCCATTCTACTTTTTTTAACTAGATTCATTTGGGTCTGTTAATACTGGCTCAGAGGTTAAAGCGTCTGCCTCTAATGCGGGAAACCTGGGTTTGATCCCTGGGATGGGAAGATCCCCTGGAGAAGGAAATGGCAACCCATTCCAGTATTCTTGCCTGGAGAATCCCATGGACAGAGGAGCCTGGTGAGCTACAGTCCACGGGGTGGCAGAGTCGAACACGACTGTGTGATCTCACTAAGATATTTTTAACTGGGATGTAGTTGTTTGCAATGTATTGCTTTCTGTTGTACAACAAGTTGAATCTGCTATATGTAAACATATATCCCCTCTCTCTTGAACCTCCCTCCCACCCTCCATCCCATCCCACCTGTCTAGGTCACCACAGAGCACTGAGCTGAGCTCCCTGCACTATTTCAGCCGGTTCCCACTAGCTATCTGTTTTACCTACGGCCAGTGCCCATATGTCCATCTCAACCTCCAGGTTCATCCCCCACCGTGAGCCCCCTCTCTGTGTCCACACAGCCATTCTCTAAGTCTGTGTCTCTACTCCTGCTATTTAAAACCAAAACAAACATTCTTCCCCATAACATGTTCAGTCCAGTTGTTATCTCTCTGTGAATCCCTCACAGTTTCCCCAACACAGCCCCATTGCATAGCAAGACGATCCTCCTATCTGGTCTCTCTGCTCCTGTAACACATTCAACATGTCACAGATGTTAGTATTAATATTTTGTAACTGTGTAACTTTTCTCTTTTGGGGATTAAGCAATCAGTGTTCACAGGACAAGAATTCTACCCTGTTCAGTTTGCGTCTTCAGTGCCTACATACCACAGTGGTAAGTACACAGCAAGTGTACAATAAAGGTCAGTGGTCACTCAGAAATAGCGAAAATTAGCACCAGTGGCTATAGTATAGTGATGCACCCTGGCCAATGGAGTTCATTTTTTACTCAGATACAAATTTAGCCAGAAATGGTGTGCTATTCATCTTGGGTTGAAACTTTGTTATACATTTTTCTTTTCATATAGTTTGGAGGACTCCCTAGAACAGAATAGTTTTTTATGTAAAGCGTACAAAGAACTCCAGTTTTATAAATGAGAACTTTGCACAAATTTGTGTGGCATTCCTGACATTAATGTATGGCATAAATCAATCTATTATCTTTTTTTTTTTGAAGCAAATGATAGTGAAGAGTTAACTACTTGGTTCCAAAAATATTAGCATGCAATCACATTGTTTTTGACCCAAGCTTCTTATGATAACCTATGTTATATTTTTAGAAATAACCTTATACTTTTCTTAAGTTAAAATGACAAATCAGAATATGTTAATGGAGAGAGAACATAAAAAGAAAAATGAAGTGTAATAGTGTCACAGTTTAAGTCACAAGCTTAGCAATTAAATATATCACATGCTGTTCTGGTTTAACAGCCATTTCTTTCTGCTTTTCTCTGTTATCACTGAGGTCCATATCCAGACTTGTTGTCTCCATCCTACCTCTCCTACTCTGTTTGGTTTTAGGCATGTGGAGCATGTATACACTGTTATGTTATTTTTGTCTGGTTGGCTTCTGAGTATCTTCGGCAAGATGTAGATCATCTTGCCTGGTTTCAGGCCTTGGTTTCATTCCCTGTATCTTTCTTGAAGTGTCATCTCTTTCTGATCAAGATGATTCCTGAGAGGCTGGCCATTACCTACCCAGGATGCACACCTCAGTTAATCCTTAAGGAAATCCTAGCAAAGATTTCTGACATTGTGATGTAAAATTCTCTGACTTTGGGCTATTTACCACTCACTCTGTCATGGGAAACCTTCTAGATTTCTTTCATACTTTTCCCAGAGAATGAAGAGGTTACCATTTCATGATCTGTTCTCTGCTGGTGTCATGCCAACATCAGTACTTTGTGATAGCTACCTTGTGTTGTTAGGCTGCTTCTCCAAAGAGTTTTGATATTTTAAAATTTACAAGTTTACAACAAAGAATAAGCATTCCTCCATTAATATGGATGTTTGTAACAGTTTAAAATTTGGTTCCAAGGTACATAAGACTTTTTTTCCTCACCATTCAATTTGACTTTCCCCATGTTTTCCTTTCCACCAGAACAGAAAGACACTTTTTTTTTTTTTTTTTGAAAGAGCTTTATGTTACATTGATCTTTGGATTGAATTAAGTCCTCCCAAAATTCACAAGTTGAGAGTGTACTTCCAGTATGGATGAGATGGTGTTTGGAGATGCGCCTTTGAGAGGTGACTGTGTTTAGATGAGGCCATAATTATGGGGCTTTCATGGTGGAATTAGTGTCTTTGTAAGAAGAAACACAGGAAGCTTTCTTTATTTCTCTCTTTACCATCAGGGGACACATCAAGAAAGTGGCTGTCTAAATGTCAGCAAGAAAGCTCTCACCAGCATCTGATCACGCTGGCACCTTGATCTCAGACTTCCAGCCTGTAGAATCATGAGAAAATACATTTCTGTTGTTTAAGCCACCCTATCTGTGGTATTTTGTTGTAGCAGCCTGAGCTGACTAAAATACATATCCTCTTATGCCTACTGCATGGCTTAATCTTAATAAAGATTGCAGGAGATTAAATGCAATTTACCAAGAGGCAAAATATACTAGGGATATTATAGAGTATTATTGCTACTATGGATAAGAGGACATAACGAAGAGCTCAAATTCAGACTAAATAATAAGAAATCATGGTCACATTATTTTTCAAACTGTGGGTTGCAACCCATTAACAGGCTGTGACAACAATCAAGCAGGTCACAGTTATCCCTTATCTTAACAATTTAAAATAGAACAAAATAAAAAAAAACTTCAGAGTTTGCCTTGTGAAAAAAAATATTATTTAGTTACGTGCACAAGTATATTTGCTTCCTGTCCATATACTGGTTAATATAAAATGCATTTCTTCCTGAGGTATTAGCTATTAGAATTATGCCCAGTATGTTCAAGAGGATGAAGGTTTAAGAACATCTTCTCATTCTAAGTCTCCATTGACTTCAACAAAGAGGCACTGGCAACAGGGCCTCCTGAAAAGGACCATGTCTGTCTTAGAGAGAAGTACAGGATTTGACCTTCCAGTCTGTCCCCTGTCCCTCGTGCACACATTAGGTTTATCTGGATTTCAGAATTGATGGTGACACCCCACAACCACATAAAACATTTCTTTGGTATTTTACAGGTTTTCTTCAACTTTTCCCACTTTGTTCCCAGTTTATTCTGACTCTTCCTTTAATAGCCACTTGACATGATTTAAATTCTCTTAGCATCATTTTCATTATTTGCAAAATAAGAGAGTTGGACTTGCTTTTGTTTAATGTCCATTCCAGCCTTAAAATTCTACAATTCTCTTGCTGTATTAGAGGTTTGCATTAATAACATTGCTTCTCAACCTGGAATTTCATGACCAAATTCTAAGCATCTGAGGGTATATTTAAAGGATTGGAAATCTTTAAAGTTTGTTGCCATAATTTTTGCATGTGTGTTCTTAACCCTGGGGGCTCAGATCCATTTTACTGATTGTTGTTATTGAGTCACTCAGTCATTTCCAACTCTTTGTGACCCCAAGGACTGCAGCATGCCAGGCCTCTCTGTCCCTCACCATCTCCCAAAGTTTGCCCAGTTCATATCCATTGCATTGGTCATGCCATCCAGCCATCTCATCCTCTGATGCCCTTTTCTCCTTCTGCCCTCAATCTTTCCCAGCATCAGGGACTTTTCCAATGAGTCAGCTGTTGGCATCAGATAACCAAAATATTGGAGTTTCAGCTTCAGCATTGGTCCTTCCCATGAGTATTCAGGGTTAATTTCCCTTAAGATTGACTGGTTTGATCTCCTTGTGGTCCAAGGGACACTCAGGAGTCTTCTCCAGCCCTGCAGTTCGAAGGCATCGATTCTTCAGTGCTCTGCCTTCTTTACGGTTCAGCCCTCAAAACTGTCCATGGCCACTGGGAAGACTATAACCTAGACTATATAGAACTTTGTTGGCCGAGTAATGTCTCTGCTTCTCAACACACTGTCTAGGTTTGTCATAGCTTTCTTGCCAAGAAGCAAATTCTTCTGATTTCATGGCTGCAGTCACCATCTGCAGTGATTTTGGAGCCCAAGGAGAGAAAATCTGTCACTACTTCCACCTTTGCCCTCTCTACCATGAAGTAATGGGACAGGTTGCCATGATCTTAGTTTTTTTTAATATTTAGTTTTAGACTGCCTCTTTCATTTTCCTCCTTCACCTCCATCAAGAGGCTCTTTAATTCCTCTTCTCTTTCTGCCATTAGACTGGCATCATTTGTGTATCTGAGGTTGCTGATGGTTCTTCCACCTATCTTGATTCCAGCTTTTAACTCATCCAGCTCAGTATGTCTCATGATGTGCTCAGCATATAGTTTAAACAAACAGGGTGACAGCAGACAGCCCTGTCTTACTCCTTTCTCAATCTTGAACCAATCAGTTATTGCCTAGAGGGTTCTGACTGTTGCTTCTTGACCTGCATACAGGTTTCTCAGGGGACAAGTGAGATGGTCTTTTATTGAATGAGTGGCTTATGCAAGGCTTTTTTAGTATAACTGAAGCATATTTTATTATATGTAAGGATACAGAATGAGGCAAGAGATATAAGCAAGGGTTGGATCATGAACAGTCTGACTTTAACACTCAAACTTTATTCTGAGATGGTATGTGTATATGTGGAATGAAGAGAGGTAGTCATCAGCATGTTTGCAGTAGAAAATGTAGAAAGAATGCATTAAAGGGAAAAGTGAAATCAAGTTTTTGTTTTAGAATTACTGCAAATGTAGAGAACAGATTGGAAGTAACAAAATCCTAGGTCTAGTCAGCAAGGGTTTAATGTTATCAGAATGAGAATTTATACTTGTTTACACTGGGGCATAAATGGATAGTTGGAGAGAAGCAGACACTTGAAGCAATATTTTATAGATAGAATCACCATGACCTGATATTGGATGAGATATTTGGAATAACAGAAAGGGTGTGTGGAGGATAACTTTGGCGTCTGGCTTGTGCAGTTTGGTAAGGTGAAGAAAAGTCCATCTGAGAGTATATTAGGAAATGGTGGAATGGGAGGTAGGAAGAAAATGAAAAAAATATAGTTAATGTGGAAACAAGGAGAAAAAACTACCTACACACATTCTAGTACTATCAGGCAGTGTGGCGGGATAATTTAAGGTAAAACATTATGAATCTGTACACTTTTTATCCAGTAAGCATTCAGTAGCCAGTTGCTTAGTCCCTAAGTCATGTCTGACTCTTATGTCTGACTCTTTTGCAACCCCATGGACTGTAGCCTGCCAGCCTCCTCTGTCATGGGATTTCCCTGGCAAGAATACTGGAGTGGGTTACCATTTCCTTCTCGAGGGAATCTTCCCATAAATGATTACTTCCCATAGTAATCCAGAATTGGGAAGAATACGAAAAATAGACACAGCTTGGATGGCATTCTTGGGAAACTGAAGAGCCATTAATATGTTTCATAGGAGTTTTAAGTGGATCAATTTGGGTCTTGTAGTACACATAGGATCAATAGCTTTAGAATGAAAATGAACATAGGATTAGACAGACGAAATTACGGAAACACTATGCAGTGATAAATGCCTCAGCCAAATTCACCAGCATGTCTGAAACTGAAGTGGCCCTTTAGCTTTGTCCTTGAAAGCAAGGAATCCTAGTAGTTTCACTCCCAATGTATCTGGGCTGCTTCTATACAGTGAGATGTGACCTTGGGTGAGGCACCTCTTTTCAGCCTAAGGTAGTGGTTCTCAAAACAGCAGAGTTAGTATCATGGTGCTTGTTAGAAAGGTAGAATATTGGACCCCTTACTAAATCAGAAGTCTGAGAGAACAGACATCTTAGAGCATATCTGTGCTTTAAGCTTTCCCAATGATTCTAATGCAACTTAAAGTCTGAGAACATCTGGCCACCAGAAATTTTGGAGAGAGATAGTTGAAAATTGCCAGCAGTCTAGACTCTCAGCAGTTGGAAATGAGTGTCTCAGTCCTTTAGGGAGAAATGTGGGACACTGCATTATCAGCGGATAAAGTCAGAAAGATCAGGCTATGGGTCTGATCGTCTTCTCTAAGTTGGGAATATTGAAGCCAGCCTTAGTAGGAAGGAAACAGAGGGCAAATTAAAGAATTAGAATTATGAAAATATACTATGAAATATCAGTTTTCATTGATTGCATTTTCCCGTATCTCAAATGTTTATTTAATACAAGAGTCTCCAACCTCCAAGAACAGTCCATGTTCCATTAAGAACTAAGCAACACATGAGGAGGTGAGTGGTGGGCGAGTGAGTGAAGCTTCATCTGTGTGTGCAGCTGCTCCCCATCACTCACACTACCGCCTGAGTGCCACCTCCTGTCAGATCAGCGACAGCACTAGATACTCATAGGAGTGCGAACGCTGCTTTAAATTGTGCATATGAGGGGTCTAGGTTGCATACTTCAGATGAGAATCATCCAGAAAATATCCACACCCCTACCCCTTCCAGGCAGAAATTTTCTTCCATGAAACTGGTCCCTGGTGCCAAAATGTTTGGGGAACGCTGATCTAATATATTAATTAAATAAGTATTCTTTAATATCAACAACTCTTCTGAAGCCAACTCTGATTATAACAAATGCTTATGGGTAAGGATTTTTATGCTGCGATTAAGCAGTAGAATATCCTCTAGTTCAAATAGTTAACAGTAACACACTATATGTTTTTTCCTTTATTATGTATAAGCTGTAAATAATTAAGTGAGGAGCTCTTGAATGTAAATTAAGTTCTATTATATAGAAGTATTAATCTAAAACAAATAAACCTTTGCTCGGATGATTAGCATAGAAGTCAAGTTTTCGTTAGAATAAAATACCTAATAATTCATTAAAGCACTCATATGATTGGGTAAAACTTGATTTTAAACTCACATTCAATCAATTATTTCCCAAAACTGTTGGTTATATATACATTTTATTGCTGAGCTTCTGCATCTTAAATCCTTGTAACATCAACCTTGACTGGAAAAATGTTCATTACCAATGCACACTTTATTTAATGCACAAAACAGTGGACATCTTGGAGTTTTCCCACTGTTAAGGGCTGATGGTATCTGGAGAAGGGTAATCCATCTTGAAAGGGGGTAAAGGGGAAGCCTGTTATGTCACTTTGCCTTACTTTTAGATTGCATGCAAAAGAATTTACTTTTGCAGAAGCCAGTAAGCTTTCTGTGCCACTTGAAATAGAAGAGATACTCTTTGGCAAATAGAAAAAATATAGCAGGTTTAAATAGCTCTGAAGTTGGGAAAGACTTTGGTTTACTCACTACCGATGGATAATTAGTAGCTCTTTGGGGAAAAAAAAGTTAAGGTTTAAATCTCTCAATAAAAACAATTTTAAAACAAGGTAAAATACAGAGAAAACACCCAATAGGCAGAGCATTGCAATGTAGCAATGTATGTCTCAATTTGCTTGTGATAGTTGCTCTCTAATTTCTGAATGACCAAATCTCACTGGATCAACTCAACACCCTGGAATTCAGTTAGCTAGATGTTCCTTGGGATGTGTTAGTGCTCCTCCTGGCTTTTTGTTATTTATCATTTTCCTGGCGTGGAGAAGGCTGGTGACAGAAGATAATAAGCAGCACGGGACAGTGGGTTTTGTGGCTGCTTGGAACATGTCAGAGGGGAAGTGGAACTTAGCAGCTTACACAGCTTTTGATCAGCACTGGTACTTTGGTAGATCCAAAAGACAAATGGAAATGGTTACAGAGTTCTGTTGTGGGGGAAGGAAATATCAGTTATCCTCATCTTGTTCAGTGAAATTCTGTCTTTATCCACATTAATCCTTTTCATAGTAGATTGTTTTTTTTTTCATTTAAATTATTTTCTGTGTGCCCTGTTCATACCAACCACTTATTTTACTGCAAATAGGAATAGTTTTTAGTGTGTTTTATTGGATGTTAAAGCCAAAGTGTAAAGTCATTTACGTGACTCCTAAGTTTATTTCCTTTCTCTTGGTGCACTGCCTTGATTTTAATACACCTCTCCTCCCTCATCTCAGGAGGACATGTGGTGCAGGAAGCTGACTTTATTGCCAGGTGCAGAGGTGGCTCCATGGCCATGGAGATTTGCTCAGAAGTGGGCTTGGGGTTAAAATTGTCGGATCAGAATGAATTTCCGGGCCTTTATTTGGATATTGTGGCAGACATGCTTTCCTCTGCTGGATAAGAATGCAGAAGTATAATTGCTTGGAAACCACAGCCATTTATCTTGTAGTATAAGGAGAGAAGCCTCTAATGAATGAGGGAAATGCCTGAAAGAGGGGTTGAAACATGCAAAAAGAGTAAAAGTCCTGGGTAATACCTTTTGAGCTGTGGTTCAAGCACTACTTGAAAGACTTTTCAGCTACAAAAGCAGTAAATCACCTTTATTAATTAACCCTGAGTTGTGTTTTTTACTACCTGCAAACAAAAGCATTTTGATAAATGTAGTAATCCTCCATTCTCCAATCCCTAAATCATATGTAAAAGATTAATAAATATAAAGAAGCATATACACATAAGCAACAGTATTTCTATAGAGGTATAAACATATTTTTTCTGACTTTCCTGCATGATTTGTATATTATGGATGCATGCAATACCTTATTTTAATTGCTTATCACATAACAACATATGAGATAAGCCACAAATGCCCAATACCAGTGAGAAATTTGGAGATCACTTACTTTATTCCATTTTCCTCACTCATTTGTCAAGGAAATATATGTAATATAATCAAACTATTATTTAGAAGTCAGGAGGGCTTTTCAACATTAACAGAAGATAGTCATCTATAAACAAAAATTCTGTTTCATTCAAATGTTTTGCTCATGGTAATAAAGAGCACAAGAAGGAGAATGGAAAATCAGAGAACAAACAAATTGTTTCTTCTATTTCAAAGATTACCTGGAGGTATCTGTTGCCCTTTACTATATAATTACAAAGATGCATTACTTGAAGTTAAAATTTCAAGTGAATAAAAAACATGTTTCCATGAATATATTGATCTAAATAACTTAGAGGAAACTCATATGCTTTTATTGCAGGTCAAAACTCGCCAGTGGAACTACATCATTAAATAACTAAAAATGTCTTATTTTTTTTATAAACTTGACTGCATGGGTTTATATAATAGTTATTAACTACACATTCTAGTGTGTCCTTTTTTTTTTTTAAGTATTAAGAGGCTACAATAAGAAGTCCACTCGGAATGTTGACAATGAAGGAAATAATTGACTCTCTGGGAGATAAATGATAGAATCAATATTAGATTATAGATCAGCAGATTTATGACAGACCAGATGGCTTCTGATTGAAGTATTAACATATTTAAAGAAAAAAAGATGCCACACAGAAGAGGCATCAGTCAACTGTGGAAATGCAGGAAAAGAAGCCAAGACTTTGGGCAAAAGTTAATGATCATGAAAGGAAGAGGGGACCCTAGTTGCTGGACATCAAGTTATTTATGTCCCACTGGCAAGGCTGGCCCTTAGATTTGGAGCCATGGGATATCTCTCAAGTATTTTTGATCTGAATTGAAAGTCCAGCTCTATTGTGAGATGGACCAAAAGGTATTCACACCTGTTGCCATTAAACATTCAATTCATCTAACTCCCATTATTTTGATTCCATGCTCACCAAGAAATCTGACTCTCATGTCTGCCTCTCTTTGTTTTATGGTCCTCGTCAATATAATATTTCATAGTAAATAATAAAACAGGTGTTAGTTATGTTTATTGCATAACCACATAGTTTGGCCATGGGGAGGCAATGTGCCAATCCTGCTGACTTGAATACTTTGTGTAAAACTTATAGTTTGTGTAAAAGTTTTATTTCTCAGAGCATATGAATAAATTGATTCTTTGATATTTACTAGGTGTGAGCCAGTCACTGAAGGCCTGGTCACACTCTGGAAAAGCCAATATGAAAGCATCTTTGGGGACTTCAAAATAAAGGAACACTATAGAAGGATTAATTCTGTATAATACCACTTGAAGTTAAAGTTTTAGTTGCTCAGTTGTGTCTGATTCTTTGTGACCCTATGGACTGTCTCCCCAGTCTCCTTTGTCCATGAGATTCTCCATACAAGAATACTAGAATGGGTTGTCATTCCCTTCTCCAGGGGATCTTCCCAATCCAGGGATGAAACCTGGGTCTCCCACATTGCAGGCAGATTCGTTACCATCTGCGTCAACAGGGAAGCCGATATATTACCACTTGCGTAGCTGGTAAAGAATCTGCCTACGATGCGGAAGACCTGGGTTTGATCCCTGGGTTGGGAAGATCCCCTGGAGAAGAAAAAGGCTATGCACTCCCGTATTCTGGCCTGGAAAATTTTATGGACTGTATAGTCCATAGGGTCGCAAAGAGCTGGACACAACTGAGTGACTTTTACACTTCATCTACTACAATGGATAATATAAATTATCCATCAGAAAATTGTCAGGCATTGTAGGTACATTTTTACAAAGTTTGGCCATTTCCACAAATCTTTCATAGCCTTCTATTGCCTTCAGGATAAAATTTGGGCTACTTAGGGTAACATGCACACTCCTTCATGATCTCACTTCCATTTTCATCTCTTGATGTCCTGCTGCATGTGATGCAGGCACATTTGCTATTATTTGAATTACCTACACATTAAAGTTTAGCCTGAACATTATCTTAGGGGAGTCACTCTTCCTCTTTCTCCTTTCTCCTACTAAATACAACCCTCCTATGGAGCTCTAGTCTTGCTTTCAGAACATTCTTGGCAGTACCATGATATGCTGGAACTGTTGATTTGTCTATCTCATCCATGACATGACAAGTCTTTCTGAAGGAGCAATTCTGAATTTTATCTTGAAATGACTAAGATGTAAGAAAAGTGCTTGTATACGAAAATCAAGGGAGTTTACTGAATGGATGGATAAAGCAATGAATTAATATAGTAAAATTTGACTTCCAACCCAATTTATTTTCCTTGTTTCTAATTATACTAGGCTGACACAATGACCCAATTCTTTAAGTCTCCCTGTGTCCATATCCATTGCCATATACTTTTGGTAGGGCCCTTGCACTCTGACCCTTGAACTCTGCATTTGGCCAATGGAATGTTGATAAACAAGATATAAGCAGAGACTAGTGGAGAGGTATATGAAGTAGAAGTACTCTGCAGAAATATGAATGAGTCCAGCCAAGCCTAGCAAAGCCTAGCCTGGATTAGCTGAATCCCAGTGAATGGTAAATAAATGGTCAATGAAATTTTGAGAGGTTTGTTATGCAGCATTGTCACAATACAGGTCTGATACATCCATGATCATTAATGATCTTAATCCAGCTGTTGGCCTGGTAAGAGTAAAACAAGGATTAATATTGACTGTAGGCAGTGTGGACTAATGGTTAAAATAGCATGCTGCAAAGCCAGACTGCTTGGCTTTTAACTTCATCTTTGCCACTTACCAGTAATTTTACATTAATCAAATTACTGATTCATGTCATGCTTCAGTTTTATCATCTATAAAATGTGGAAAATAATAGTATATTCTGCCTAAGTTTTGAGTATTAAACATGTAGTACATGTTATTAATACATTATATTTAAAAGCAGAGACATCACTTTGCCCAGAGAGTTCCATATAGTCAAAGCTAGGGTTTTTCCAGTAGTCATGTATGGATATAAGAGTTGGCCCACAAAGAAGGCTGAGCACCAAAGAGTTGACTTTTTCAAAATGCGGCGCTGGGTAAGACTTTTGAGAGTCCCTTGGATAGCAAGATAAAGCAGTCAGTCCTAAAGGAAATCAACCCAGTCATTAGAAGCACTGATGCTAAATCTCCATTATTTTAGCCACTGATGCAAACTGCTGACTCACTGGAAAAGTCCCTGATGCTAGGAAAGATTGAGGGCAGGAAGAAAAGGTTGGAAGAGGACGAGATGATTAGATGGCATCACCTACTCAAGGCACATGAGTTTGAGCAAACTCTAGGAGATGGTGAAGGACTGGAAGGCCTGGAGTGCTGCAGTTCATTGGGTCACAAAAGTTGGACATAGCTTAGCAACTGAATAGCAACAACATGTAAAATGCTTGTAAAGAACTATGCCTCACATGGAATAAGTGGTCAAGAGATGTTCCTATGTGCAAATATAACCTTTTCTAATGAGTTTTTTCATTGTTCTTTCCCTTGATAAGTGATATGCTGTGTTCCTCTTAGCCATGATTATGATTCTATACATCTGTGAAGAATTATTAAATTTTAATGTTTTATCATTTTGCTTAACAACTTGACTTATGAATTCAGAGGTAAGAAGAGTTCTAAATCGTAAGCCAGATTTAGGCAACTATAAAAGGGGAAATAGCAGATTTTCTGAGATAGTCACATGAGATATCCTAATAAAATGTAGAAAAGTAGGATCCTAGAAGATAAAGCCAATTCATAAGGAAGCTAATAACCAAACCCCCAAATATTCAGGTTGAGACTCTTCATGCCCAAGTTCACTTAATTTTAAAGCTATTCAGAAAACAGTTCCCAAGGGTATGTTATCTGGATAGATCCTCAAGGATTATTAAAGTAGCCTGGACTAACCTCAGAACCTTTGTGTCATTTCTGGCTTTTGCCTAGCGGTTCATACACCACTTTGGGGCTTCCCATTTGTTGGTACTATGGAGTGTCTTATGGATCAAGTGACAGCAAATGTATGGGTTAGTTTTCACTCTGAGGGCCTTTGGAGAAGCAATCTTTGGGAGTAATAATTTATCAGCGCTCTTAATGCCTCCTACCATTTATGCAAGTTTTTTTGTTTACAGAAAACTCAAGAAGGTGCTAAGGACAATATTCAGCTTTGCCAGAATTTGATGGGGCAGGCAGATAAATAAAGTCCTTGGACTTTGCCAAGTTCTTTATTACCAAGTTCTTCTAAATAAGAAGAGGCTCCTCAGATATCTTTAAGGATTCTCCCCATAAAGCACTGGTAATGTGTCTCAGAATGCAGGATGCCGGTCACACCATCTGTAAAGAAGAGAGTCAAAATGCTGTAATTGTTGGGACTTGTCATCTCTCTCCAGCGCTGGTACAATCCCCGAATGAGCTGCTTTCAATCAGCTACTGTGCAGTGCTAAAGAGGTGTTCCCAAGTTACTGGTGGCTTCTGCCTGCATAAAAGCAATTTTCTCTTGATAGGAGAGGAATATAAGAAACTACATGAATAGTCTGGATATCTCTCTCAGAATTTTGTAGAGACATATTTTCCATTATTAGCAGACTGGAATTGAGGTACTTCTAAACTGAAGTGGATGTGAGCAGAATTATGCTGCAAAGCTAGTACTTGAGAACGTGGATTTGTGGATGACAATTGAGGGGCTGTATTACAGTCATTTCCCATTACTGATAGTGGAGAAGTATAAGTCATTTGTAGATTTGGCTTCAGGATTGTCTTTTTCTGAAGACCTGCTTGGGGAGATGAGAAATGAGGATTATGTTATCGGAATAAAATTTAGCCTCTGGGAAAGCTCTTTCAGCTCAAAAAATTATGGACATCTTTACAATATGCAGAAGCCATTCTGCATACACGACAATCTGCTGGAAATATGGAGCTGGCTACACAACAGAGATTCTTAGGAGAATGTCTTTGTTTGGAATTAGACCAAAATAGCTATATCAGCTTATGCCTGTGATGACCATTTGTAAAGCTATGGATAGTCCTTGGAGATGCAGAAATGAAAGCTTTCGGTACATGCTGCTGGCTTGTAAGCTTTCTGACAAATGACTGTTGAGAGCAATAGGTGAGAAAAGAGACCCAGCCTGTGTCGGGGGCACTAAAACGGTTGGCAATCTGTGGGGGGTTATTGGCATTATCCCCTTTTCCAAGACCACCTTTCAACATAGTGACAAATGAGGCAATAGAGCAGGTCATGGGTGCCAAAGTTTCACTCTGGGTACACTTGGGGGAGACATCCAGGGTGGGATTAATTCATTAATCTCCTTTAAGCTTTCTACCATTACTCGCAAGGCTTTACATAGAATGTTATTATTATTTTTTTTTCTCCTTCCTGGAAATAGTGGAGCTCTATTTACATCAGAAGGGACATCAAGTACCACAACAATCACTAAAAATGAAATCCTACAGCTCAGCCTGCCAGCCAGCATGGAAAGTGTACAGCTGTAAGTGAGCTTCACAAGGCAAGTCACGCACAAGGGAGGGAAGACAGCAAGATGCCAAAATAGCTTATGGATAGCATGAGAAAGGGGACTGACTGAGAACGGCAGGCGGCAAAACCTAAAAAGACTCACGAAAGAGAAATCTTTGGCTTAGCTCTCTGGAAGCAGACAGAAAGAAGAATGGAGAGGCTACAGTGGGTGTGCAAAGGCAGTATCAAACCCAGAGGTAAGACCTGCCTGAGTGTCTGTGGCTGGAAATGCCGGGTTTACCACCACTTGAACCCAAGGGTGTACAGGGATCCTGGGTGACGTTTCAAATTTGTATCTGATACTCCAACTGTCATCTGTAGCATTGTTGAATATAATGGGCAATATGCTAAGGAGTTGCAGGATGCCAAAGGCCACAGGTTCGATCCCCATATGGGCCATCAAAAACAAAACAAACAAAAAAAACCAGCTGCAGAGATATCTTAAATATTAAGGCTGTACACATAACACTCTCAACATGAGATAACAACCATAAACATTTCATAAAAGGTTATCTAAATGCTCTATGTATCTGTTATTTTATATACACTGACATCTCAATGCAGACAATAAAATGCAAGAAAATATACTTCAGCTTTGGTTAGTATCATCCTTTCTCTGTTATTCTATTAGCTTGTTTGGCCCCTATTTTCGCACATCTGGACTAAACACTTTAGAACAACGCATATGTGAAGGATTTGATAGTGTGTTTATAAGCTGCACACACGTGTACCCTTGTTTTTTAAAGTCTGAGCCTATCCAAACCTTGTGGGAATTCTCCTTGCTTCTCATAAGATCTTACACTACTTAATCTCTATTCATGTGAAACAAGAAACGATGTCCTTCTCATTTTATTCTGAAGCCATCTCTAATGCCAAATGGATATGGGGGAAGTTGACATTTACTCAGAATTATTATTCAATCAAAGTGCTATTTTCTTCTTATGATGATTTCATTTGTCAAAGCAGTTTTAATGCATAGCTTGTGATCAGGTTTTTTTCTTTCCTTAAACAATTGGTCCTACCATCTGTGTCACCTGAGGCTCCTTTTGGTTGATTATTTTGCATTGTAGCCTCCTGTAATGTGACACAATGAAAACATAAATAATTTGAGCCTTGTTTTGTTGGGAGAGAACACTCCAGACAGTTATATAGTGCCAGAGTACCTATTCCAGAGAAGGTGAGGCAGTATAATATTCTTCCCGTAAAAAGATGCCTTTTTTTTTTTTTATCCCCTCTTTAAAATTCTTTGTTTAGTTTGATTAGAGATCCAGATCAGAGGCATTTTCTAGGGCTTGGGACCTGCATGCTTGGGAAGTTCCCACTGTGCTGATGAAGAACCGTTCACCTAGCCTGAGCTGCTGGAGTTCAGAACAACCCTAGGGCATTTTTGTTTTCTGTTTTATATCCCGTTTGTTCTTTCTCTTTGTTCTCGTCCGTTCAGAGGAAGGTGTGTGCTAATGCCAACTTGTTAGAAGTATACCCAGCAGGAGGAGGAAATGAGCTGTTTGGATTCTTTAAAATAGCTTGTTTCCCCAGTGCTTTAGATTACAATTAGACAGTAGTCTTTTGGTTGACAAAAGGGGCTCACTCCTCACATAGCTTAGGTTAGACATGCCATCGCATAGTAAAAACCTATAGACTTTAATGGTTTGCCCCAGCTCTCTGGTATTAAACAAATGGTCCCTCCCCTACCCATGCCCAGTAGAAATGGTTTTTGGCTATTCTTTCTATAACTGAAGTGTTAGTTGCTCAGTCAAGTCCGACTGTTTGTGACCTCATGGTTTGTGGTCATGGTTTGTGACCAGGTTTGTGAACTGGACATGGTTTGGGACCAGCCTCCTCTGTCTGTGGAATTCTCCAGGCAAGAATACTGGAGTGGGTAGCCATGTCCTTCTCCAGGGCATTTTCCTGACTCAGGGATCAAACCTGAGTCTCCCAGATTGCAGGCATATTCTCTACCATCTGAGCCACCAAGGAAACCCTTCTATAACAGAGCTGTCTTAAAAAAAAAAAAGATACATCGGAGATAGATTGACTGTGAAATGTTTGGAAAATGCTGGATTCCAGCATGAGTTGTAGTTTCTACTATTTCACTAGAGTGGGCACTTGTCTCTTGGAACAGGTTGAAAACAAAAGGAAATGCTGAGCTAAATTAAAAATCTGGGAGTAGTTGTAAGCTTAGTCTTTAGAATATATTGTCAGGAAGGGAATGAAAATAAATTATCATCTTTGCAAAACATTTTAAGAGCTAGAGTTTTGGATCAAAGCTCATGTTCAACTATTGACCAATGCAACTTCCAAGTTTAGCTGCTTTTGATTATTTTTGTTTTTATACGTTTGTATTCTCTTGAGGACACAGAGATACTCTTTGCATATATCGAAAAGTGTTTAGTGGTGATAGAAAGGGTGATGAATACCCACTTAAGCCAGATAAACTATCCTGAACAATACATTACCCTCCTTCAAACATTTTTCGTTCCTATCCATGAAAGACCCAGGTTGAAGTATCAGGACTTAGAATGAGCACCGATGGACACGGGAGACTGATTTTCTACACACTTATTACTTAGAAAGGTTGATTAAGTATGTTTTACTCAATTAACCACAGATGAGCCCTTGTGCACCACTAGTTTGTAATTGCCCTAATTGATTCTGAGGCGAGCTCTCTGGTCAGAGTCAAGCCAGCTGTAGGCTTTGTTAGTGATTTGATGGAATGACCCCAGGAAGCTTCATTTTTACAGCTTTGATATAAAAAAAAGCCCAAGAAGCTTGCCCAAGCCTCTCTGCTTACTTAATTATATTTTTGATAATTTATTTTACCAATTGACTTCTAGCCAGGCCAGGTTATGTTTGATCTTGATGAGGCTGCAGACTTGTATGGGAGGAAGAAATGTCCTAGCTCATTATCATCTATTTTTGCTTTATCAGACCTGTTTTCTGGAAATTGCATGCAAATTCTGGTTCTCAGACATTTCTTTGAAACCATTCTTTCTTTTCTGTCCCCTCCTCTGAATCATTTCATTAGCATAGGGCGAATAGTCTGTCTCTTGGCTTCTAATCACTGATGTTAGAGATTTCACCATTAGCCACTTATTCTGCTATCTTAAGGATTATCTTTTCAAGTCTATTCAAAAACCAGTATTATTTTGGTAAAGTGGAGCTTTAGGTAGAAGATTAGGTTAAGATCAAATTCTATTACATACAGCAATCCGATTAATTTAGGATTCTCAGTTCTTAGAACTTATAAAGCAGTGTAGCAGAAAACTTTTTGATACAGGTTTTTATTCTTGATAATGTTTCCAAATTAGACTCTACCCTCCTCCCATCTTACCCTGGAAGAGAACAAGAGTAGAAGGTAGAGAGTAAGCAAAATATTGAGTTTTCTGTCAAGAGGAAGATTTAAAAAGTAAAAAAATTAAGTTTTTTTTTTTTTCCCCCAGAACAGGAGTTTGGGCTATGGGGTTCACATTTACTATAGAAATTTCTGTTATACTCTGATATAATTGTTCTTATAAACATTTGTTACTGGAGTTCAACTCCTGTTGACTCACAAAGACATGCTCTCTTGGAATGGAGATAACTCTGGGAATTGAAAAATATAAAGTTCTTCCCACTCTAATACCCTTCCAGATGGAGTTCTTGCAGAGAAAAAAAAAAAAAGATGTTGGAATCTAGGAAGTATTCAGGATATATGTGTAGTTACTGGTGGGCAAAGATAAATATTCTTGCACGTTTCTTTGGAGGAAAGGGTGTAGGCTCAGAGTGAGAGGGAAGGAATGTAGCCTTGAAGACACGCTTCATGTCGGACACAATTTTACCTACAACTCCAGACTTTTCCGTTAGTCTCAGTCACATTGAGTAGGCAATTCATAGTCCATGGTTATGTAATAAATATTTCATGCAGTTAAAAAGAGAAACCACAGCCCCCAAATGGCATCACTTGTGCTAAAACCCAAGATACCAAACCTAGATTTAATACCTAACCTAATTGCAGTTTCAACCTTCACCAAAAGTATAATCTTAATCAACTGGTCTGAAGTTTTCTGGTCAGCACCAGTGAGATAATCTGTCATTTGGGCCCACTCCATCCCCCATAGGAAGAAGAGGCAATTTCAGTGATAAAGCCCTTGCTGTTCCCCATGCCCCTGAAAAAAGATATCCTGGCCTAAAAATGAAGCTTTTTTTCTTTTTTTGCTAATAACTCCCTGGACCCCTCTTCTGTCCCATAAAATTCTTCCATTTGTAGAATCCCGTGGAGTGCCCTTTCAGCTGCTGGATGGAATGCTACCCACTTCATATGTAGCCTAATAAAGCCAGTGAGATCTCCACATTTACTCAGCTGAATTTTGTTTTCAATTATGCATACCTTTTGTATTTTTAAGATTTTGCCATATTGACCCTTTCCTTGGTGGATTTCTTGAATGTTGTCACTGAAGTAAAATGTCAGATTGTGCAGTTGTGTGGAGTTTGAACAGACATTACTGAGCAGTGTTATCCATGTGTGCTCAGGTGTGTCAGAGTCGTGTCTGACTCTGCATCCCTATGCACCGTAGCCAGCCAAACTTCTCCATCTAGGGGATTCTCCAGGCAAGAATACTAGAGTGGGTTACCATGTCCTCCTCCAGGGGATCTCCCCAACCCAGGCATGAAACCTGCCTCTCTCATGTCTCAAGTAGCTGGATTCTTTACCATATAGGGGAGGAAAAAACGCAACTGTAAAAAAATAGATTAACAAGAGGAAAACAAACGAAATTTATTAATGTTCATCCTGCACACCCAAGGGAACACCCAGTGGGCTGGTTAGAACTGGGGCCTATAAACCATCTTAGGGTTTTGGGCTTCTGGGAGAGGAGTGGGCAAGTTATAAGCAGGTAACCTAGAGAAGTATAGTAAACAAGGATTGTTTAGTAAGGTTTGTTATTCAGATTTAAGTTTTCTGTATTGATAAGAGTTGTTAAGAGCATTTTAGCTATATCTGCTGGTTCCCAATGGCCGTTATCTCTAAACAATCCATATGGCAAGGAGGTATAACTTAGAGTGACCTATTCTGATATCCTTCATGCATCACTCGCCCCACCTGCATTATTTATGATGCATTCAGTTACAAGTTAAAGACAGTTGAGCTCAAACTGCCTTGAATGCCAAAGGAAGTAAAAAGTTCATCTTTATAAAATGGTTTAGTATTAGATTTAATCCAATGACTCAACTTGTTCATCAAGGACACGGATTCATTTCTCCACTGTGTTTCTAATGGATTAGCACCTATTTTGGGATTGTTTCCCCCATCAACACATGAAACGCCTACAACAGAAGAAAGAATCTTAGCCTCAGAATTCTCAGCAAAGCTCCTATTGGGCCATTTAATTGGTCCAGAGCAACTTTCTGATTTCACACTAATTAAAGCAGCTTAGTTTATGTGCCTGTCCCTTAAGCAATTTTTATGGGCAGGAAATTCAGTACACTGGTGGACTTAACTGAGGTCATAGCCTCTAGTCCAGAACAATCCCAGCCCAACATGCAGCTTCAATGAAAAACATAGATGGAGACTGGGGATAGATGATTCCCTTACACTGTAACTGTTTATTCTTGCCAAAAGAAAGGGGAGTGGTTGCTGGAGAGAAAAATAACCATCAGTGACTTTGAGAGTCACTGGTTTAGAAACTATGTACATATATAGAGAGAAAATGTAAGTATATGTCAAATTTGTGTATATATGTGTGTATGTGTGCATGTTTTAAGCAAAAGTGGTAGAAAACTTGAAAGGATGGCTTTTATCAAAAGAAATATAGAGCCTAGGGAATGCTGCCATTGACTGGAATGGGTATAGCCTTTGAAATAGAATCATGGACATTTTTAGTGTCACAGAATTTTAGGACTGAACACAAGAAAACTAGACTCCAGTTTTAAAAATCCACCTTCTTATATTGAGCTGACTTCTTCCTCCTTTAGAATTTCACCAAACCTTATTTTTCCTGGTATTGCCATTTGAAACTACTTCTAATAAGAAATTCTTTTATATGACAGTCCCTCAAACATTTGAGGTTGATTGTAGATAATGACCAGAGTGATACTACTCCAATATAAGTATTGGAGTGGTGCTTTAAAGTTTTCAAAGTTTTGTTATGCTTAGTATCTTATCTACATGTTAAAAAACCTATATGGAATTAGAAAAGTTAGTCAGACTAGGAATTTCCTTGGCAGCAAGTGATAGATATCAATTTCAAGGATGATGTAAAAACAGAGAAGCACACTGCCAAGTGATTCCAAGGAAAAGTTGAACAACAAAGAAACTAGTAATGTAGAGCTGAACTCAAAATGACTCAAGAGCAAAACAACATGACTTTCTATTTCTTAACTGTCAATCTCTCTGTTTATCAACTTCTTTCCTATTGCAGGCTGCCTTTCTTTGGAAGTGACTATCATCAGTAGCAGTTTTTAGCTGTCATCTCCCAGCTTTGGCTATTGAAGACCATCTGACCTTTCTCTCTCTCTCTCTCTCTCTCTCTCTCTCTCTGGCTCACACATTCCATGAAGGGCCTCGTGAATTAAACAGGATCAGGTTTCTGAACCTGCTACAACCAAATATAATTAGAAGTTTGTTGAAGGAGGCAGTCAAGGGGGTGTGACTTCTGGCTGACACCTGAGCTGAACTCTGGGAATGGGAGGCTCATTAACTCCTCCCCTGACCTTGGAATGTACATCCTGTGCGTCACGCATCATTCCCACACTAGGAACTGTTTCAAGGACACAGCCTTGAGAGAACAAAATATTGAGACCATCTGAACTAAGTAGTGACTAAACCTAGCTGAGGCCTCTGTATAAACTCTTTAAGATACTGGCAAATGGGTGCAGAAATCTACTCTTCTTGCCACCTCTCAAGACAAGTCATGTGAGTAAGTTTACTTGCTTATTGCCATCTACCATTCTGAAGTCCTCTGCCTCTTCAGTCTGTCCTTGCCCTCTTTATATGGAGGCCAGTTTCAGATGTCATTGGGGAAATTTCAGAGACTGAGAGACAGTGATTGGTGAGCCAAAAGGAGACCAAAGAAAGGGTCTTGGGAATACTAAAATCAAACACAAGTGGAGACCAGAATTGCAAATTCACCGAGCAGACAAAACTAGTACATCATACAAGTAGTTTCAAGTTAGCTTATTTTGCAAGACAAGCAAGGTTAACTTGACCTGGGTCACTTCTTGCTTGTGTCTCTGAAAATCATAAGCAGAGCTTAAAACATTCCCCAAAGTTGATATGTGGTAACCACTAACTAGTTCCTGTTTATTTAAGAAAATTTTAATATTATAAACAATCTCTATACAGAATAAACACGTACTGCCTTCACACTATATAAGATGCTTTAGGACAATTTATCTCTGATACTCACTCCATGGTTGGGTTTGAGTGTCCAGCTAGAAGCTGGAGTCCAGTTAGAGAGCTGGAAAAAGAGCTGGGGTTAAAGAAGGAGATGCAGGTATCCAGTGCTCTGCTTGCTTCAGGGCTGGCAGACAAAGTGGTATAGCAGGATACAAGCTGAACACTTTAGTGTGCATTTTGCAAAACTAGGAGGGTACAAACTGCTGAGGAGTAAGGTCCAGCTGTTTGTGACAAAGCCTGGTTGGGACATTATGTGGAATCTCTGAGAAAGTGAGGAGAGTAAAGAGGAGGATGTTGTGATTGACAGTGAAAGGTGATAAGCACTCTAATACCTGATCTGAGTGTAACCCCTGCCATCACGGCAGACCCCAGTTCAGGAAAAGTTCATGATGAGAGAATATACTCTGAGCTTAGTGATACAGTGGCCAAGTTCCAGCAAAGGCCAGGGAAAGTAACCAAGCATGGTTAGTGCAGCTGTGGATACAAAGGGTGATGGCATTTCTCTGACCAGGCAGGAGGCAGAGGGAATGAGCAATATCAACCCATGCTCCCTGACCTCCAGAAGTGCCTGCGTGGCACTCACGGGCTTCAGGGTATTCACTACTCACTCTCCTATAGATTGGACTATTCTATTCTATAGAGAAGCTTGGCCCTGGGCATGTGGGACCCTGGAAGTCTGCAGAAGAGGTACAAAGAATTCTTAGGGAGTTGGGAATGAGACAGGCAACCTATGCTCATCTTAAAAGGCCCAGAGTAACCATGTTCACTGCAGGAATGGAGGATGACATACTCCAATTCATCCCCAGCACCTGGCATGGAAAGCTGATCTCCCTCCTGAGCATCTTCCTGACTTGTCCCAGTTTTGGGACAAGATATTATGCTGGACAATCTATTACTGATCTGGGGGAAACTGAAAAATCTTCGGAATGGATAAGGGGTTTTAGAAAGGTCCAAGACAGAGAGAGCGAGCTCAAAAAGCCAAAAGGCTACCACAGTCAGCTGTAAAATGTGTGCTAACAGGAACCCAGAAGCAAATGTGGTTTGATCTCATTGGTGCCAGGGCCCCCCTTGAAAAGACAGACCCATAACCCATGATGGTGTTGGTCAGCCTGTGCAAAGCCTTAAAACCTGGACAGCAGTTCAGACCTCCCACCTGTCCTACCATCCTAATGCCCTGCCTGCTCCAACACAGGCCTCAGGAGCACACTCCTATTTGGGTGGGTGCCTCCAATGCCTAGGGTAGGCAGCAAGCCTAGATTGCCTCTATGTGACAACCCTTGGTGGTGGTAGGAGATTTTCTGTTGGGCTCATTATTCACTGCTCCTAGCAATGCACACAACACTCCAGGAAGAGCCTTTCAGGAAGGAAGAGCATATCATGGGAAGAGCTTCGCTTCCTATCAAGAACTGAATCAAGATATTCTGTCCACCACTCCAGCACTAGGAGCTGTTTCAGAGACATCACTCAAGAGAGCAAGGTGTTGAGATCAGGACTGAATAGGTGACAAACCCAGCTAAGGGTTCTGTTTCAGCTTTTCAGCTTCTGGCAGGTAGGCGTAGAAATCTACTCTTTGCCACTGCCCAAGAGCAGCCTCACAAGTTCCCTTGCTTGTTAAAACTGCCACCTACCAATCTGGCATGGTCTGCCCGTTTCCTCAGCCTCTCCCTGTCCTTTGTGTATGGGGAGCAATTGCAGATATCATCCAGAAAATTCCTAAGGTTGCACACAAGCAAGGTTGATCATAATTCCCATGTAAATACTGGATGGTTTTCCAAGAAAGGCTGTTGAGAAGATAGGCACACAATTATCTACTACATCATTCTAGTGTTAACAGATGAGGAAACAGACTTACAGATGTCAGCCCATTTATACAGGACTGTTTCTTCAGCAATTGGCAGGTCAAGAACTTCAGCCTTTTGACTTCCCATCTTTTTTATCTTTTTCCAGCATTTTCTTTATTCTAACCTGCGTTGCTCCAGTTTAGCTAACTATCTGGATATAACCTTTCAATTATACTCTTCTGTAAGTGTTCAATTTCTGCATATTTTTGTATTCAGAATTTAGCAAAATTTTATTACAAAGTAAAGAAAACCAAGGAAAAAATACTCAAAATATTCCCCTTAAAGGTATTATTATAATGTTATTATTCAGTTAAGTCACATGAGTCATTTGAGACATCTCTGCAATAATCTAAAACCTCTTATATTTTTCACCCAATAAGATCTGTGAGGTGAGACTTGCTAATCTTCTGTTAAAAAGATAAATCTCTTTGATATTTCATGTTTTAAGTTTGACCCACTTTTCTTTTACTTTCTCAAAATTTGTGAAAACCTTATTCTGTCAGTCATTATATGTCAATAACATTTTCCTGAACACAGACATCTGAATATGTGACCTGATGAATCTTCATGCTGCTTCTAGGTATGTAATTCTGTCTAGCTATCCACATTTTAAGTTTCCTGTGTAAAACTCGAGTGCTTCTAAAAGATCCTCTTATTCTCTACCTCTGATTCTACTCTTTGTAGAAGAAGAGATTCCACTTCTCTTCTCTGAAATATGAGGCAAGACAGTGGAGTTTTGACTGTTTTTTGACTCCTTTGGTTCCTAACGAAAGCATACACAAGCTGGTTTGGTGAAAATGAGAAGTCATTAATGTACATAAAGTTGCAGGGCAGGACTGACTCAGGCATGATCGAATCTATGTGCTTAAGTGATACCTCATCACATCTCCTCACCTGCTCTGTTTCTGTGAATTGACTTAAACTTCAGGCAGGTGTTCTCCATGTTGTAGGAGTTTAGGAGCCCCTAGTGGAAAATCATCTGCATTTTTCAACATCCAAAATTAAAAGAAAATCCATGCATATCTAAAAAGAATTTATAGAGCAAATCCCAAGGTTTTGTGTTGAAAACAAGGTCTATTGCCTAAAAAGCATGTGGCACGGAGCTGTAAGGCTCTTGTGAAAAGGTACCCAGCTTGTGATGAGAGCTGAACTCAAGCCAGGACTTCACCTCTATACCTCATTTCAGCGTAATATGCACAGTCTAGATCAAAGTGTTTTACAGGAGCTATAAAAATTCTCAGTCTTTGTGTTTCTTGGCTGGTACATGTATGTGTCCCTCCTAAAACTCATTTACACTTATAATCATAAATGAAAGAACATCTTATCTTTGTTCATTTGGATGCTTTTACATTTCCATGGTCACAGAGTTCTTTGTGTTGAGGTCTACTAATTTCAATGTACTATTCTACTTATTGTCCATAAATAATAATAAAGACTCAGATTTTATTAGAAGGTATATCTTGCTTTTGTCATATTTTAAAAGAATTCTATATGCTCAGTTAATATTTACATAAATAAGAATTAAAAACCTAGCTACTTGATTTAGCTCTAAAATGAGCTACCTTCAAAATACAACTGCAAAAGATATTATTTTATCAAAAGAACAAAAAGCATTAGTTAAGGTTTAATGGCTTCAAGTGTTCATATTCAGCTTGAACAAGCTGAAGAGAGTGTAAACTTAATGACTGGTTTCACCAATCCGAAGTGAAAGTGAATGCCTCTAATTCACCTACTTTATATCTATCTGTCATCTGTTGTCTGTCTGTCTATCCATCCGTCCATTCATAAATAACAGCATCAGTCAGTAGAGAGATTTATTTCCCTTTTTCTAGTTTTATAATCTTTAGGGGAAGACTTTTATTAGTTCACCTTGGATCAGAGACCAATCCTAGTGACCTAAATTTGGAATTTGAAAAGAACTTGGTCCCAACCTTTGTCAGCTGCTTATGCCAATTGCAGCACATGCCCAGTCATCAATAGCCAGTATTACCCGAAACTAAGTATTTTCTTATAGTTAGTATGCATATGGGGAGGAGCTACTTTTCAGAAAGGGATCTACAATATCCAGCACACTCAGCAATGGATTTTCTCATAGCCAGGGATATTAAGATATTAATTCAAGTCCTCACTGAAAATTTTATGTATGTATCTAGCTGTAACTGGATTTCACATTTCAGCATTCTTGCTAATAATATCATATGCAAACTAAATTTGTCCTTTTCAATGTCACTTGCATATATGTTAATTATGAACACTAATTTTTTCCTGTTTCTCCCATGACAACTCTTGAATATAGTCGGCATTAACAACAAATATTTTTAACTTGACTAAAGGAATAACAGTGATTATAGAATTTAAAAGACAGGAGAAGAAACATGCTTTGGAAATTTGTTCTGATGGTTACTTGTTTTATAGAGGGCATGGCAGTTATACACATATTTTATACGCTATGTTTCTCAAAGAACTTTAAAAAATATTCTATGAGATTTATAAAATTCCTAAAATAAAAGCTGTAACTAATCTTTATAATTGTAAATAGTTGATTTTAGAAGTCACTTGAAATCTTTATTGGATAAAACTTTTCCAGAACATCTCATACACCAAAAAGACACTGCTAGAAGACACTGGTATACCATCTTGATACAATTAGGTTATACCAAAGAAGAGGATTAAATTTCAAAACTTTTTCATTTTTTCATGCATTGTTCCATCAGAGCAAAAATGCCTGTGAGTAGCTTATTAACAGAAAATCATTTAAATAGGTGGATTAAAGAGAATTGGTAAAAAACTGAATTCAGGCCAGTTGTAAAAATTTACCTAAGATTGCCATCTAGAGGCCTACAGGGGTATATTTTGGAGAATATTTTCAGATACATTTTCTAGATTCTAAAAATTTGATATTTATATGTTTAATATATTCAATAAAACGAATACAAGTAATGGGAGAACATTTCATTTATTACTGAATCTGCACAGGATATTTTAAACAAATAAATGTTTAATTTTAAATAAAAACAAGTTTACTTCTATTTTTACTTATATAATAATTTTGGTAGTTACGTTTTAAGAACTCTTTTTTGGCAAGTCTGAAAATTTCTTCACACTGTATGAGAGAAGGAAAACATGTGTACAAATAATGTATATAGTTATTAAAATTTTCTTGACTGTTAAGGCTAACTGTCTTTGGGTTATTTGTATTCCTGGTGAGCACAGCTGTTTGATGGATGGAACAAGAAAGTTGTTCATGTTAAATAACTACAGGAGTTTAGAGAGCAACATTTCCTGATAATAAAAGAAAAAGACATCATTCTAAAAACTAGGTCTAGTACCTTATCATTATGTGGCTGTATATAAACTATGTGAATTTGGGGTACTTTTAGAAATGATTGTAATGCATATCATTGCTGCAATAGATTACACAGTGGAGGCATTTATCAAGATTGCAAGTGTGTTTTCATGAATGTTTTACAATTAGCTTATCAATGTTAAAACAAAGGATAATGAGCTTTAAAATGTAGGTTATGGGGCCACAATAGAACCTACTTCTAATGAAAACTTTCCAATCTACTGAATTGAAGGTTAGAAAATTCCAGTTCTCACTGTGTCACAGGGTGCTGGTTTTGGCCGTAAAAGAGAAAGGAGTATTATGGTTGCTGCCATGATTAATGCTTTACTTTGTCAAGAAGAGGTGGTGAGCATACTACGTGATACGACAAATATGTTCAATTTTAAACAGCACTAGAAAACACTGAAAATGCTATCTTGAATAAAAAATATTTTGAGATACTATACCAATATTAAACCACTGCATGTTTTAAAATCATTTTATTTGTGTTTTATGTTTTGGCTGTGCTGGGTCTTCATTGCCAGTGCAGGCGTTTCTCTAGTTGTGGCACGTGGGGGCTCCTCTCTAGTTGCAGTGCGTGAGCTTCTCATTGCGGTGGCTTCTCTTCAGGTTCTAGGGCATGCGGTCTTCAGTAATTGCGGCTTCTGGGCTCTAGAGCACAGGCTCAATTGTTGTGCCGCACGGATTTAGCTGCTCTGCAGAACATGGGATCCTCCCTGAACAGGGATTGAATCCATATCTCCTGCACTGATAGTCACTCTTTACCTCTGAGCCACCAGGGAAGCCCCTAAACCATTGCATCTTTTTTTTTTTTTTTTTTTTTCATTTTAAGAGACCCTCTAGTTTAAGATGTAGCATCAAAATTTGGGACGATGTATCACTTCACTAAATGTACACGTTTATATCTGCTTTCATGATGTTAAGATGTATTCCAGTGTCAGACTTCCTAAATGGGGAGAAAGTACTTCTTAAAAATGAGAAATTGCTGTAATAAAAATAGCTTTATCTAGTAAAGGTAATATGCACCTCTGTAATTAAGTATCTCATGTTATAATTACTCGGTGTCCTTACACTGATCTCCAGGAAGAGTATCTAAATGTTACATTATATTTTCAGCATTTGTCTTTTAAAATAGTACAGTTCCTGTGAAAGGTAGTGCATTATGTTGATGAAATATCCATGACAATTTACCAGCAGAAGGTTATGCCCGCAGCAGTGAGGTTCATCTGCATCGTTCCAGAGAACTTTTTTTAATCTTGAAATCGACTTAAACACAGTAATAAGATTGAACAGACATCTCAATCTCTGTGCTCATCAGTGTTTGGGGACTGCATGAACTATGGCTACCTGAGGCTGCCTGATCACTGTGCATCGTCCACAGCGCAGTATGACAGCAAACATTTCACACTGACAGTCCCAAGATCTGATCATGAGGAAAGCTGGCTTGGGGTGCTGCCTGAAGGAAGACACTTTTGGAACTCAAAACAACTTCACACTACTATCAAGCATGCCGTTTATCACAGCGGAGCTCCTGTTTACTGATGAGTTAATAAGCATAATGTCATTTGAAATCTTCCTGACCACAGTAGCACATTTTACAAACCACTGGGTTTGTAATATTGTGTGTGTGCGCATGCGTGCATGCCATATACATGTGTTTGTTAATCATGGCTTGCTGCTTTGTCTTCAAATTTCAAACTGTTGCCTTGTCAAAGCAAGGTAATTCATTTTCTTTTAGAAACAGAAACCATTAATGCAAGTCTCAAAGAATCCGCTGGTCAGTGCAGGAGATGTAAGAGACACGGGTTCAATTAGGAAAGATCCCCTGGAGGAGGGCACAGCAACCCACTCCAGTATTCTTTCCTGGAGAATCCCCATGGTCAGAGGAGCCTAGGGGGCTACAGGCCATGGGATGGATCACAAAGAGTCAAACACGACTGAAGCAACTTAGCATTCATGCATGCAGGTCCCCCTCCACACCCCAAAACCCAAGTCTTATACATTTAGGTGCTCATGAGTCTTATATATTTAAATCTTTTAAAGATTTTCTTCACCTGGCATAATGGTTACTCTTATGGCTGTAGTATTAGACCACTTAAGTTCATACCCCAGCTTCTGCCTAGCTCTGTAACTTTGGGCAATTCAGTTAAAACCTTTTTGTGATGATGCAAATAGGGATATTAATTATACATACCTTTTTAGTATTATTGTGAGAAAAGAATGAAGCAGAGTAAGAGGTCAATCGGTATTCACTATTAGTATGATATTATATTTAATCACTGGTCAATAGCCTTGAAACCTACTAGTGTAGTTTATTTCCCTGGGTCAACAAAAATCTTGATTACTCTTTCTGACAAGAGACTCTTAGGTATAAATCAACACCTGGATTTTACAAGAAGTTATTAAGTAAAGAGGCAAGCTGAGTTTAGATCTGACAGTGTTCCATAGTAATTTTAAAAATGCTTGATTTTCTAAAGAACTAAATATACACTTGAATAAAGGACATGGTGTTGATGAAAACATGAAAGGCAGTGTGGCGTTGTAACAGTGGGCATTGACGTCATACCTGAGTTACAGTTACCGGTCTGTCACTTGGTCTACATCTGTAGGTCTCACACCTCTCATCTCTAACTCAGAATAGAATAGTATCATTGCCTTCATTAAGGTTGTGATGAGGCTTAGCTGGTAAATAATGAAATATTTTAAATAAGAGCTAATAAGTGAGTTTTTTGTTTGTTTTTTAATAGGGAGAAAGGGTAGCATGGTAGGAATTGACTAGAGGTGGCAATATTGCCACCTATGTTAATGATTCTGATCCTGTTTTTCCCCCTCTATGTCTGTACAATCTCTTCCCTATTGCTTTCCTTATTTACCTTTTTCTTTCACTAAATTCTCTTGCTCCATGTTTATGTTGCTTCTTTCCTTCCCCTCTTTTCCTGCTGTTATTTTCCACTAAACCCCATGTAGCATTTCAATGAAAGTATTTTTCTAAGTTTGCAAAAAGCGAGTCATGTTTAAAATTGCTCATGAAGTAGTATATAAAATAGCTAGCATGTATTGTTTTGAATAAAGGGAAATGAATATATATATAGAGAAATACATATATATCTGTATAGGGCCAGATCA
Source organism: Aepyceros melampus (assembly GCA_006408695.1). Lineage (NCBI taxonomy): Eukaryota > Metazoa > Chordata > Mammalia > Artiodactyla > Bovidae > Aepyceros > Aepyceros melampus. The sequence goes on from SJXQ01003155.1 coordinate 187,001, forward strand.
TAAATATTTTAGACTTGGTAGGCTGTGTGGTTGCTGCTGCAATTGTTCACCTCTGCTTTGCAGTGTGAACTCAGTCATAGACAATATATAAACAAAGCTGCATGGCTATGTTTCAATAAAACATTACTTATAGACACTGAAATTAGAATTTTATGTGATTTTCACATACCATGAAATAGCGTTCTTTTAATTTTTCCCAACTGCTTAAAAATGTATGTCATATTTAGACCAAGAGTTGTAAATGTATAATTCACATTTAGGCCACAGGGTGACAGCAGATTTGGTCCTCAACTGCTAGTTTGCAGCCCTTGATAAGCTATGGGATTTATGCTGATGTTAAGGAGTTATATATTCAATTAAAATTAGAATAGGGCTTCCCCAGTGGCTCAGTGGTAAAGAATCCACCTGCCAAGCAGGAGACATGGGTTAGATCCTGGGGTCGGGAAGAGCTCCTGGAGGAGGAAATGGCAACCCACTCCAGTATTCTTGTCTGGAAAATCCCATGGAGAGAGGAGCCTGGAGGGCTATAGTTCATGCAGTTGCAAAAGAGTTGGACATGACTTAGCAACGCAACAGCAGCAGCAGCAGCTGCCGCAAATATCAGAGTGAGTGACAACATGTTATAGAAGATTTAGAATCAGTTGAGTTCAGTTCAGTTTCTCAGTTGTGTCCGACTCCTTGCGACCCCATGAATCACAGCACGCCATGCCTCCCTATCCATTACCAACTCCCACAGTCCAGCCAGACTCATGTGCATTGAGTCAGTGATGCCATCCAGCCATCTCATCCTCTGTCGTCCCCTTCTCCTCCTGCCCCCAATCCCTCCCAGCATCAGGGTCTTTTCCAATGAGTCAACTCTTCACATGAGGTGGCCAAAATATTGGAGTTTCAGCATCAACATCAGTCCTTCCAATGAACACCCAGGACTAGTCTCCTTTAGGATGGACTGGTTGGACCTCCTTGCAGTCCAAGGGACTCTCAAGAGTCTTCTCTAACACCACAGTTCAAAAGCATCAATTCTTCGGTGCTCAGCTTTCTTCATAGTGCAACTTTCACATCCATACATGACCACTGGAAAAACCATAGCCTTAACTAGATGGACCTTTGTTGGCAAAGCAATATCTCTGCTTTTTAATATGGTATCTAGGTTGGTCATAACTTTCCTTCCAAGGAGTAAGTGAAAGTGAAAGTGAAGTCACTCAGTCATGTCCGACTCTTTGCGACCCCATAGACTGTAGCCTACCAGGCTCCTCCCTCCATGGGATTCTCCAGGCAAGAGTACTGGAGTGGGTTGCCATTTCCTTCTCCAGGGGATCTTCCTGACCCAGGATCGAACCTGGGTCTCCTGCATTCCAGGCAGACACTTTAACCTCTGAGCCACCAAGGAAGCCAAGGAGTAAGCTTCTTTTAATTTCATGGCTGCAATCACCATCTGCAGTGATTTTGGAGCCCCCCAAAATAATAGCATTTAGATAAATAATGTTGTCAATAGATTTCTTTATTCTTAAGCAAGTGACTTAAGTGATACAAACCATATTTGAGGGAGATTCATATGGGAGTGATGTGCAGTGTGGACAGCAAAAGGAAACATGAGTTAAAGTGAATTTTTGTCCAGGTGTCAGTTACAGAGGTCGGTCCTTGACTCGGTGGGTGGCTTCGAGAACTGTGAAGAAGATGAAAAAGGAAGAATCAACATAACTTGATGAACAATTGGATTTAAGGGTAAAATGGAGGAGATTGCTAAATAAGATGGCAATTTAATTATTAAAGTCAGCATCTAGGTTAAAATAAGAAAGTGAAAAAGGCACGGAGAAGTCATAATTTGAATTATGTATATTTTCTAGACTGAAGACTGAGTACCATAGGACTTCTAGCTTTTCCAAAGGAACTCACAAGAAAAAAACCTGTTGGTTTTTCTTTTTTGGAGGTAGTTTAATCTGTTATTATTATAATTTTTGTGTTGTAATCAGAAAGTCTGCTAATTAGTATAGGCTGAACAGGACCATTAAAAGGCCTGCATGTGACTGAGTAAAGTAAGAAAAGGCTCTCATAAAAGTCCCACAGGCAACGACTAAACTCATTGTCGTTTAATAAAGCATAGGGTATGTACACACATTTGTTTTTCTTTGTTCTATTAGTATGTAATGGAAGAAAAATGGCTTTTTTCAGATCCCATTTTCTGGACATTTTTACAACATAACATTCAAGGATGTGCATTCCAAGTAAAAATATTTATCCATACCCTAAATCACTGAGAATTAACTCAATATTTTCAATAGAAAACTCAATTTTCAAACTATCATATCTCGTTCCTTTCCAGGGACATGCTATCCAACTCATGGCTCCCTTAGTGGACTTTTTATCCATCAACTGGGAGAAGTGCTGTGCTTCTAAGAAGAAAGCATAGCATAGGACCTTAGGGCTATGAAGTTCTAACTTCTTATATTTCCCAATAAAAATGGCTCTTTTAAATAAAGTATTCCCCTAAGCACAGACTGAGTTTAAATAACACATTTGGTGATTTCCCAGAAGTTGAGTGGTACTATGTGACAAGTTAAATATATTAGTTTCTACAGGGTAGTTGACAAATGTGCACGTGTGAGGTTAGTTTTGGTCCCTGTGAGTTGTCTTTTTGTACTTTGAGTGATTACCTTCTATTTCCTTTTTTAAACTGAGAAGCAAAACATTTTTTCCTGTTTCAAAGCAGCAAAGTGCTACCTAAGCTGTTAGCATGCAACACCTTTATGCCATACCCTGTGTCTTTGGAATTGTAGCCTGTAGCCAGCACAGCAAAAAGCCTCTATCACATGCAGGTGAGGTTGGTAGTAGATCAGTTAATTGAAAAAGTTGAATACTGTGAAGAATCACAAAATAAACTGTTATATGTATGCATTCAAGCTTTTCTATTATCCTAAAAACTACAGTGAAAGTAAAAATATTAGACAGTTGTGTCCAACTCTATGTGACCCCATGGACTGTAGACTGAGAGGCTCCTCTGTCTGTGGAATTCTCCAGGCAAGAATATTGGAGTGCGTTGCCATTCCCTTCTCCAGGGGATCTTCATGATCCAGGGATTGAATCTGGGTCTCCTGCATTTCAGACAGACTCTTCACCATGTGAGCTACCAGGAAAGCAAAAAACCTACAGTATTGTTCATTAACTTTTTTAAAATATAGAGCAAAGTTATTTTTTGCTTTTTTTCCCCTAAAGGATGGGCCCAATGTTTTATCTTTCCAGCATAAATCATACAGATAATAGATCCTGTAAAGTCAGTTTTGTTTTCTTTTTTAAGTGGACAAGAACTTAAAGACCATTGTGAAATAACTAATGTTGGTAGAGAAGCCTTTAAGATGTTTAAGGTTTTTCCCTTTATTATTTAAAGTTGTGTCTCCTAGATTTGTTAGGACAGACCTGTGAGGAGTCCCCTAGTTTCACCAGACGGCCCGACTTCTGCTTCTAAGAACTTTGGGGGAAAGCATATTTCTCATCTGGGATATTTTTCTTTTAAAATGCTCTTTTTCACGTCAAGAAATTAACATTTTCCTTTGGGTGTTTTGGCAATGACTGCGAATTAAAGCTGGGTTAATATTGTTTTCCTTCTAAATTGTTAGGGGCCACAGACCAGAGGAAGATGGAGTGCTTCTCTTACAGGTAAGGAGCTGAACAGAACCTGCTGTTTGAATGGAGGAACCTGCATGCTGGGGTCCTTTTGTGCCTGCCCTCCCTCTTTCTATGGACGCAACTGTGAGCATGACTCTCGCAAAGAGAACTGTGGGTCTGTGCCCCATGACACCTGGCTGCCCAGGAAGTGTTCCTTGTGTAAGTGCTGGCATGGCCAGCTTCGCTGCTTTCCTCAGTCATTCCTACCTGGTTGTGACGGCCATGTGATGGATGAGCACCTCACAGCTTCCAGGATTCCAGAATTAACACTGTCTGCAGGTGCTCTTATGCTACCTGGCATCTGCCTTGCTATACAAAGTTATTATTAACCCACATTTGTTATCAACATTTGTCATGCAGATTTCATGACCTGTAAAGGCTGTCTCTCTAATGTCCCAACTGAGAGATGATAATTTGTTAGTTGCCTTGAACTGGTGAATAGATTTCCCTGTGGTCCCTAAAAAGATTTCCCTTATTTCCTCTGCCCTGCTCTCTCCAAAAAACTAATTAAAAAAAAAAAGAGTAGGCCATATCTTGTGCCCAACTCCTGTGTTTCTGATACATGTAACTGCCAAGGGCTTACAAATAATTTCCTTTGAACAGTTGAATTCTACATTCAGATTATTAAAGGTTACTCTCAATGTGGAACTGAGCATAAAGCTTTGAATGGAGTTGATTGACATCAGTTAAGATAGTATCTTGGAAAGGAAGGACCTGTAAGGGGAGCAGATATCACAGTGAGAGACAGGGTGCTAGAGGGATGGAGGTGTGCATATATCCTGCGTGACTAGGTAGAAAAGTGGGAGCAAATGGGAGAGATTTGAGAAAATAAAATGAATGCCTTGGTTGATCCGGTGGCTACAGAGAAGCAAGTTAAAAGGCTAAGTTGAAGGGCAAGTTTCTATCATCTGTAGGAAGCTGTATGAGGCAAGGGCACCTGTTTTCTGAAGGATTTGTAAAAAGAATAAAAGTGAAAGTGAAGTTGCTCAGTCATGTCCGACTTTTTGTGACCCTATAGACTGTAGCCTACCAGGCTCCTCCCTCCATGGGATTCTGCAGGCAAGAGTACTGGAGTGGGTTGCCATTTCCTTATCCAGGGGATCTTCCCGACCCAGGGATCGAACCTGGGTCTCCTGCATTCTAGGCAGATGCTTTAACCTCTGAGCCACTAGGGAAGCCTAGGGGAAAAGAATAAAATCTCCTTTAAAAAAACTATCATCTAAATTCCCCCAATATATAAAGATTGCTTAATACATTATGATTTCTCTATACTATGCAATTATTTCAATGGTGGTAAAAGAAAATGTTCACAGTATGTTTAGTTGTAAGCCAGTGATAAAACCATATATTGTAAAGCCAATTTTAAAAATATGTATCTGTTCTGTCTAGTAAAAGTGGGAAGTACATTGAAAAAAAAAAAAAGTTGTGTCTCCTAAACTAATTCAGCCCTATTGGTAACATATTTTTATTGAGTCTTAAAAAAGAATTCAAGTTAGAAACATCATCAAAGACACATTTCATAACCATATTTAATCAGTTTAAGCAATATTTAATTGACTTATATAATTATAATAATAAGCATTACTTATATAAACACATTTGGGAACAAATACAAATTTTACTCTTGATAAAAACAAAGCAAAAATATTAAAACCTTTTACTAGTGGAAGGAAAAGTATTAGAGAGTGTAACAGAGATCCTATTTTTGAACATTCAGTGTACTATGAACATTAGCTCTGCTATATCACAGGACAATAGATAATACAGTTTAATATAGAGAGATATTTAAGTGGTATACATATATGGCATATGTATATTGGATTTAAAAAGTGGCTCTATTAATTTTTTTTTTTGACAAATTTTGATGTATCTAGAAAGCACTGGGAGATTTTCAGCTCTTGAGAGTCAGCATGCATGCTAAGTTGCTTCAGTCATATCTGACTCTGTGCTACCCAATGGATTCTAGCCCACCAGGCTCCTCTGTCCACAGGATTCTCCAGGCAGTGGAGTGGGTTATCATGCCCTTTTCCAGGGGATCTTCCTGACCCAGGGATTGAACCTGTGACTCTTAGGTCTCCTGCATTGGCAGGCAGGTTCTTTACCACTAGCACCACCTGGGAAGCATCTATTTCATGGTTGGATGACCAGTACCTACCACAGTACCTGATGTATAGTAAGCATTCAATTATTGCTTGAATAGATAAATGAGTGGATGGTTGATTGAATATCTACTCTAGAGAAGAAAAGGATAAACAATGATTTCTACATGGCTTCATAAGACATGAATTTAGATTATTAAATTAATTCCACTGTGAAAATATATTAACTTTCATATTATATGTATTATGGAAATGTTTTCTTTGCTTATTTATATGATATAGAAACAAAGTCGACCCTCAGTATGAGCTTATTGTGTCTTAAACTAGCTCAGCTAACAATATTTTACAATTTGTAATTTGACTTCCAATCTTAACAAAATTGAAATAAATTTAAAGGTTAAGAGTGATAATCTAAATATTTGATTATAAACTGAATCAAGCAGTCATCTATTTTCATTTCTTCAACTTTTTCCACTCCTGTCCTCACAACCTATATACAATTTTTAAAATGCAAAACATTCAGGCTACCTGCAAGCTAAATTACCTCTGGGCAGTCTGATTCTTCTCCTACTGTATTTTATAAGTGTATCTATTTTCCCTCATAAAAATAGGACTACTGATTCTGAAATAGCATTCAGGCTTCTTATTTCTGCCTCAAGACTGATTTCCCACTGTAGTTAATTGTCATAGTTGGTGTAAAATTTCTAACTCTCAGAAATTTTAATAATGGTAGGCTTTAAAAAATTCATACTATAAAGTCCTAAGTACAAAATCTTCATCTAATGCACTCCTAAAATGATGTTACTGTGTGCAAATCACAGTAGTATATTGGAATTGCTTTGAATAAACACTTTCTTTTCACTTATAACACTATTGATATATCATATAACTTTTATAGACTCTGTTCTCTGATAAGATGTTCATGCATGTGAGTGTACCAAGGATGGGAAGAAAAATTCCTCTGATAAAATGACTTCCATTCTGCCTCCAAATAATTTTTTGCTGGTATCCAGTGAACACGGAAATCACAACTCTAATAGCTCTTTCTCCGTTTTTCTTGATCTCTCTCCTTTCTTTTCGGCTATTTTGTTCTCCTTGGAATCCTCTGACAATAAGTTCACCTAGCCCGCTTCTAATTTTTCTCAATTTTCTGTATTCTCATGTTCTTTCTGTCTGCCAAATTGTTGCAGGGAAGCCCCTAGTTGTCCCTCAGGCTTCTTTATTAGGGCACTCTTCATTTTTTTTTTTTTAAATACACAGTTACCACAATGCAGACACCTCTCAAATATTTTTCTACTGCCTGGCTATCTGTTTAATTCTTGTCCTGTGTATGCAAAAATTGGACAGAACCTTCACTTTGCTATTCAGTCATCATCAAACTAAAATCACCGTGAGTCTCTTCTTCTCAAATAACTTAAACTACCTCCTTATTCAGGGGCTCCACACTTTTGTAGAGGGGTGCGATTCCCACACAGCACTAAGCAGTTCTCCAGACACTAGCTGGCGTCAGCTCAGTTCGACACCATCTACTGAGTTAGCATTAGCTCTCTCAGAACTGAGGCTTCAATCCCTCAAGACTGCCCCCCCTCCTCTCCCCACTTCAGATGCCACTCAAAAGCCGAGTGCTTCTAACCATAGTTTCTCATGACCCCCTCTTTTCCTTCTATTAATCTGCTAAAGCAGCTCACAGAACTCAGAGAACATTTTGATTACAAGATTCCCAGTTCATTACAAAGAGATATAACTCAGGAACAGCCAGAAAAGAGACGTGTAGGAAACGGTTATAGAGAAGAGGCATGGAGCTTCCATACTCTTTGACTACGCCACTCTCTCAGGTCTCCATGTGTTCACCAACACATAAGTTCTCTGACCTTTCTTTTCTTTTTTTTTTATGGAGGCTTCATTACATAGGCATGAGTGCTTGAACTCATTCTTGTCTTCCCTTCCCCGGAAGCTGGAAGTGTGACTGGAAGTGTGAAGGACTGAAAATTCCAAGCCTCAAGTTGTTACATGGTTAATTCTGTTGTTACAAGGTTGGTTCAACCTGCTTCCACCCCTAAGTGGAGTCCAAAAGTCATCTCATTAACATAAAAAAGATGCCTTTTCTATTTCCTCACTTGGGAAAACCCAAGGATTTTAGTACCCAGAAATGGAGATGAAGACCAAATATGTATTTCTTATTATAAATCATATATCATAGCTTCTCATTGTCCCTCTTTCTCCACATTTTAGAAAGAATATTTTTAGTGACTATTATGTTCCAGGTACAACATGAGAGCCTTAAGAACTAAATCTTGATTCTGGATGTTCCTCATCTAGGGAGTCTCTTAACTTACTAGTGCAAAATGAAAGATGTTATGGAAGAAGAACAATTAAGATGTGAGAAGGGATAAACAGTCGCTTTAAATATTGCATGACACTTTGGACAAAGAGTGGGATTTTTTCAGATAAAGAAAGGACTGATCATATCTTGTATTTTCATTATCTGAACATTTGTTTGTGCTATTCTCTCTGCTCATAACTTTCTTCTCCTTTTGTTATATTTGTCAAAATCCCACTCAGCTTTAGGACCTTTGGTTGACTTTCTTGTTCAAAACATCTGGTCCCATCACTTCATCGCAAATAGATGGGGGAAAAGTGAAAACAAGGGCAGATTTTATTTTCTTGATTTCCAAAATCACTGTGAATGGTGAGCAGCCACAAAATTAAAAGACCCTTGCTCTTCAAAGAAAACTATGACAGACCTAGACAGTGTATGGAAAAGCAGAGACATCATTTTGCCCTCAAAGGTCTGTATCATCAAAGCTATGGGTTTTCCAATAGTCTTGTATGGATGTGAGAGCTGGACCATAAAGAAGGCTGAGTGCTGAAGATCTGATGCTTTTGAATTGTGGTGCTGGAGAAGACTCTCAAGAGTCCTGTGGACAGCAAGGATATCGAACAGTCCAATCTTAAGGAAATCAACTCCAAATATTCATTGGAGGACTGATGCTGAAGCTGAAGCTCCAAAACTTTGGTCAACTTATGGGAAGAACTGACTCATTGAAGAAGACCTTGATGCTGGGGAAGATTGAGGGCAGGAGGAGAAGGTGGTGACAGAGAATGACCTGGTTGGATGGTATCATCAACTCAATGGACATGAGTTTGAACAAACTCCAGGAGATAGTGAAGGACAGGGAAGCCTGGTGTGCTGCAGTCCATGGAGCTGCAAAGACTTAGACACGACTGAGTGACTGAACAGCAACAGCAATTTGTTTTTCAGTTGATTGTAAATGTATGTGCTGAATGTGTGTGTCAGTTGTAAGCTCTATCTTATTAACTCTAATATTTCTTACTAGTACTTGCATTATATTTAACACATAGTAGGTGTCCAAAATATAGTGCTAAATCAGTGACTAATTGTATGAGAAAATAAGCTATTTAAGAAAGCAAAAATGCAGTTTTTTTTGAATTTCAAATTTCAAATTGTGCATTCTTTTCCTGCTGTTTTCACATATGAAATTGAGAGTTGATATTTGGATCTTAATTGTGAAGTGTAATGTAAATACTCTGGGGCCTTGTAGTTAGAAACAATCATTCTTTTTCATGTGGAGATATTCACAACAAATGTTACAACCTACTATCCTAGTATCTTTTTAGTTATAAAGAAGCAGAAGTTTAATCAAAATGGAAATTCAATTATAGTGAATAACAGTTATCTGGAGCTTCTGTTTCTTTTAATCTTCTGTTCCAGTTTTTTTAAACCTAACACTTGCTTCATAGTCTGAACTAAGGAAAAGTTGATTTTTCTGATTTAGTCATTGAAATATTATACATCTATAGCAATAAAATTAACATTTAATATTTGTTGAGTGCTGGCAATGTGCTAGCCACTTTACATATATTTCTTCACTTAATTTTTATAGCCACCCAATGAATTATTTACAGGCTTCCCTGGTGGCTCAGTAGTGAAGGATCTACAAGCAATGTAGGAAACATGGGTTCAATCCCTGGGTCAGAAAGATCCCCTAGAGAAGCAAACAGCAACCCACTCCAGTATTCTTGTCTGGAAAATCCCATGGACAGAGGAGCCTGGCAGTATATGGTCCATGGTCTGGCAAAATATTTGGAATGACTTAGCAAAAATAACAGCAAGGAATTATTCACTCATTTTTATGGATGGAGCTAAGGATCAGAGTGATAAAGAATGAATGTTTTCTTTTAGAAGTTAATATCCATACTAGTTTGGGTATTTCAGAGAAGATGATGTTTGTCAATTATACCTCAATAAAGCTGAGGAAAAAAGATGAATGCTCTTCCGTTCCATATGATATCTCTTGATTGTGACTTTGATTAGCATGGTGGAAAACTAATCAGTAAACACTTGAGAGTGAAAAAAACTGACCAGTAGTTTGAGCTGCAAAATGGAAATAATGAATTGGGAATTCTTTTCATCCACTTCTTTTCACTGAGTTAATTTGTGGTTTTCATTTTACATAAACACATTCACTGAAGAGCTACTCAGACTTGGCAGTCACTCCTGCCCTGACATGCCTGAGCACAATGGCTTGAAAGATACATTTTTTAACTTCCTTTTTCTCCTCTTCCTTTTGTCTTCTCAGAGTATTATATATCTAAGTGACAGGAGTCTTGCAAATATTTAGGAAGATAACCCTCTGCTTGTGTTCGGTACAACAGAAGGTTTCATACATCAACTATGAGCTCCCTTCTTCACCTGTCCGGTGCCAGGGAGGACAGTACCCCAGATGGGCTCACTATGCTATGGCGATTGGCGTAGAGGACGTCGTTATTGGTGATCTTGTTATTGGTTTATAGATGTCACAGAGGATACTGCTCCCAAAGTGGGATTTATGCAGCAGGGCTCAGAATCATTATATGTTATTACTCACTTGCAAAATGATGAACACTGTGATAAGATTCAAAACAGTTTCTGGAAAGCATTTTGAAAGAAATAAACATTTTACCATTTTCTACAAAATTTCCACTTCAAAAAAATAGGTGGATAATCACCACTTTACAAATAATTCTTGATATTTTGAATGGTTTTGATGGTTACCTCTCAAAATCCTAGTCAACTCTTCCTTTACCAGAAAACAGAATCTGGAAAACATGTCCATAATGCTCTTATTGAAAAACCCAGAACAGTGATTGTCTTTGATTTCATATGAAACCACATGGTTTTTATTTTTCTCTTCTCACTGAATTGATCAAATTGGGGCTAACTTACCTGCTTGGTTATTACATGTGGAAAACTTACATAACATGAAGAGTCTGAGTCATTGCAGGCTTCTCAGGGAATTTAATGAACGTGTGCTTTATGGATCTGATGCCGGTTTTGCAGCTTCCCTCACACTGAACAAGGCGGTAGTCTGCCCTTGCCAACACTGTCTCTCTAAAAGATATTGGTTACAGCGTTAGAGATGGTCTGCTGGAAAAGGACTTACAATTAGGGGCTAACCCAGACAGGGTGAGTAACCATACTGTGTGCACTGTCTTCTCCCAAACCTCAAATATTACCCTCCAGTCATGATTCTCTTTACTTAGAGAAAAGGGAAATAAATTAATATCATTGAATTTGAAGGGTAGCCATGCCACAGACGCCTTTCCTTGCCTTTGTACTATGTTAGATGTGGGGATATGTTTTGCAGGCACATTTTATCCAGAAGAAACACCTGAAATTCAAAGATTATTTTGCATTTGCTTGACAAAGGAAGCATCCTCCTACCCCAGCGTGTGCATTTATGAGTAACTAACAATCACTTTTCCATGACAGCTTTTCCTCCGCAAAACATTCTCTGTTAAAACCTTGCTTTATACCACCTTTGCATGGCTCTGCATATGAAATACTAAAACATCATCAGTTTTAATGAAATAGTCAACCTACCACTTGAAGAATTTATATTTATGGCCCACAGACTAGCTACCCTCCAACATGAGCTAGGTGATGCATTTCTAGGAACTTCAAATTAATCCTTTTCATTACAGAAGTAGGTACCCATGAAAATGAATAGAAGTAGCTGATCTCATTAAAGACTGAATTGAAACCAATTCTTATGGTGGCAGTAGCTACAACCTGTGATAATTTCCCTAGCTGCTATATGAGTTAAGTCCTGTAATTACTTTTTAAAAAATTCTAAATAGCATAATTTTAGGTTACATTGTATTTTTTATGTGTATATTTGTATGTATGTTGGAGAACAGGGTATAGAGTTGTATTTAAATAAGCTTGAATTTTAATTGGCTTGGCTTGGTTTTTACATTCATAGGGCTTTACGGATGTCTTTCCACAGACACAACTTTTTTCCTCTAATTCGTTTTGATTCTCATTCTCATTTTGAGAGACTGATCCTTAGATTATGACTCTCGTTACAAATGCATACAATGCTAGAGGGCTATTTTTACGCTCACAGACTCAAATCATTCTGGGATTTTAATTTCTCTTCTACAGTTTGAAACAAATTTTTAAATTTAAAAAGATGAAGACTTTGTCCTTGCCCTAGGGTCCTGATTCAAGGTTTAGACAGAAGGTTAAATATCAAAACTTTACTATAAATCAAGTGCGTGCATTTCTGAATAAAGGTCTGGCATCATCTGCACAGGGCATTGATTCCTCTAGCTAGAGGGCTGGAGAGTCTGTTTACAAAAGAATATACAATTTAGACAGAACAAATGCCCTTCTATCAAACAGAAGAGAAGAGCCATGTTCATTTGTCATTACAAGCACACCATTTCCTTTTTGGTGAGTTAATGCCCTTCCTTAAAAGGAGATTAGTCCTTTAAAGTAAAGAAATTGGAGCTGGCAGGCAGCACAGGAGTAGACACAGATTCGAAATTCTTTAAAAGCCTGAGTGCAGACCCATTCAGAATCTCTTAAAAACATTGCCAGAGAATCCTGGTATATCCACATTTGTCCACCAGGTTTCTTTCAGAGTCATGACTACATATCTTTTCACAGTAAGAATACACAGGCAAACAGACATCAGTTCTCAACAGACAAACTGGAATCCCTGCGGTTAATGCAGGGAAAGTGTGCACAGCAACATGAGGGAAAGATACTAATCCTAAACTATGACAGGAAGGATCATACCTTGGTTTCACTAATGTCTGTCCTCCACAAGCAGATGACCCCAGTTTCTTAAATAATTTACCCTCAAAATTAGATGCAATGGGTAATTATTTTGGTAGAGAATATAAATTCAGGCTTTGATTCCTTTCATAGATGAGGCTCATACTATGAACACAATGATAATAATAGACTGAGGAACATTTAAATATTTATGCAGATTCTACTTCAATTTATATTTGGAAACTTTGCAATGCTGGTAGAAAGAATATTTCTCTTCTCACTGTGTACCATAATCTCTAGGACTTTAAAAGAGAATATTTTAGCACAGAAAAGCAATGGAAAAGCCTTGTGACCTCCAAGCTTTGAATAAAGACAATTCTATTAAAATTTCATTTGTAAGTCACACTCAGGGGATTGGCTGAGAATAATAACATGCATCATAAATAAACTGAAGATTGTTCCAGGTAATATAATGCAATAAAATATATGTAATATTGATACCTATTAAAGATATTTTAATATATCCTTAATAGCTTTGAAGCCCCTTATAAAACTTGCATCTATTTTTTAGCTGCTCAGTTGTGTCCTGACTCTTTGTGACCCCAAGGACTATAGCCCACCAGGCTCCTGTGTCCATGGAATTTTCCAGGGAAGAATAACAGGAGAGGGTTGGCATTTCCTTTTCCATGGTGCATCTATTTAGGATCTTCAGTAATGGCATTGCAATCTTAGGGACAAAAACTAAGTTTCAAGTTATTTGGCTATTAAATTTAGGAGAAAGCTTGATCAGTCAGTTCAGTTCAATTGTTCAGTCGTGTCCGACTCTTTGCGATCCCATGAACTGCCCCACACCAGCCTCCCTATCCATTGCCAACTCCCGGAGTTTATTCAAACTCATGTCCACTGAGACGGTCATGCCATCCAACCATCTCATTCTCTGTCGTCCTCTTCTTCTCCCACCTTCAATCTTTCTCAGCATCAGAGTCTTTTCTAATGAGTCAGTTCTTCACATCAGGTGGCCAAATTATTGGAGTTTCAGCTTCAGCATCAGTCCCTCCAATGAATATTCAGGACTGATTTCCTTTAGGATGGGCTGGTTAGATCTCCTTGTAGTCCAAGAGACTCTCAAGAATCTGAAGCTTCCATATGTCTCTTACCCTTCTCTATCAGAGGGCAGACAGACTGAAAATCACAATCACAGGAAACCAACCAATCTGATCACGTGGACCACAGTCTTGTCTAACTCAGTGAAACTATGAGGCATGCCATGTAGGGCCACCTAAGATGGATGGGTCATGGTGGAGAGTTCTGATGAAATGTGGTCCACTGGAAAAGGGAATGGCAAACCACTTCAGTATTCTTGCCTTGAGAACCCCATGAACAGTATGAAAAGGCAGAAGCTTGATAGTTAGTATGCTGCTGCTGCTAAGTTGCTTCAGTCGTGTTTGACTCTGTGTGACCCCATAGATGGCAGCCCACCAGGCTCTCCCATCCCTGGGATTCTCCAGGCAAGAACACTGGAGTGGGCTGCCATTTCCTTCTCCAATGCATGAAAGTGAAAAGTGAAAGTGAAGTCACTCAGTCGTGTCCGACTCTTAGTGACCCCATGGACTGCAGCTCACCAGGCTCCTCTGTCTATGGGATTTTCCAGGCAAGAGTACTGGAGTGGGGTGCCAATGCCTTCTCCAATAGTATAATTTCTTTAATATCAACCAAGGTTTGTTTTAGATATTTTTCAGTGAATTATTTTTAGACATATTATTTCAATAATGATATTACTGCACTGAATTTATATACAATAATTTTGATAGAAACAAAAAAAAGTATAAAGTCTGTGAAGGTATATTCTTGAAAATGGGAAAGCAATGAAAGAAAGTGAAGAAATCTGAAAGGATGTCATGTATTATGGAAAAAAAAAGCACTTTCTTATATTTGGTTCAAATTCTGGCTTTAAACTAGATGAGTGATTTCAAGCATATAACTTTGAATGTCCTAGTTTCTTTATCCATAAAACATAGTTCATATTGCATTTGATTGTTGCATGGGTTAAAGGAGCTACATGAGAAAGCTTGGAATATAGTCCTTATGATATGTTCCTGGGTCTTCCCAGGTGGCACTCGAGGTAAAGATCTTGCTTGCTAATGCAGTAGACATAAAAGTTTCAGGGTTGATCCCTGGGTGGGGAAAATCCCCTGGAGAAGAGAACAGCTACTCACTCCAGTATGCTTGCCTGGAGAATCCCATGGACAGAGGAGCCTGGTGGGCTATGGGTCACAAAAGAGTTGGACACAACTGAAGCGACTTAGCATGGACACATGCAGGACATGTTCCTACTCTTGCTACCATTTTAGGTGAGGTCAGGTTGCAAAAATTGTCCTCATTCCAGGTTACTTTAGAAGGCCTTGGAAGAGAAATTTCTTCATTCCTCAGTTCTTGAGTTTTCCTCCCAGATATACCAACCAGTAGGTTAGGCAGAACTTCATGGACTACAACCTTATGGTTTATTGCAGACATTGGTGTGACCAGAATCAGTAGGCAAAGCAAGTGCTGTGCTGCACCTTGGAGCTCAGGTGAACTTGCAAATGCACTTTAGCCTTCCTATATGGCTCCTCTGGTAAATAATCCACCTGCGATTCAAGAGACCCCAGTTCAATTCCTGGGTCAGGAAGATCCGCTGGAGAAGGTATAGGCTACCCACTCCAGAATTCTTAGGTTTCCCTGGTGGCTCAGCTGGTAAAGAATCCGCCTGCAACGTGGGAGACCTGGGTTCAGTCCCTGGGTTGGGAACACCCCCTCGGAGGAGGGAAAAGTACTCACTCAAGTATTTTGGCCTGGAGAATTCCATGAACTCTGTAGTTCATGGGGTCGCAAAGAGTCGGACATGTCTGAGTGACTTTCACATACTTAATTCAAATTCTTTTCTTCATGACTTATCAGTTTTGCCTGCAACACAAATGCCTACTAACCTTGATTCAAAACCTAGCCCCTGCATGTGTCCATGTGCACGCTGAGTTCTAAACAGAGCTCATGTGATGCGGCCTGCACATTATACTTAATTTCTAAGCACCATTATAATACCAAAATCACACAAATGGTCACTGCTACCAGGTAAAATGTGGTGGATTCTGCAATGGGCAAGTTTTACTGAAAATAACACCCAACATGTTTCATCTTTTGCATTATTTATGGTTTTCTCCATTTGTAAGGATTCAATAAATTGGTAGTAAAAATCGTTGTATAGATAGTGTAGCCATGATTCAAGCATCCAGTACTTAGCCTTAAGTTGGTCAAGCAAAAACAAACACTAGCCACTAAAAAGATGTGTCAAAATGTATTAAATTGATTACGTTTCAAACTCCACAAGAAGATATAAGCTCATTGTAATATTACTTGTTTATCCACGTCCAACAAATCCAATATCAAACTCAAATATCTTAGTCTACTTAAAAAAATGCCGTCCCCACACTTCCAGTTGCTAGTGTAACTGTTCCTCAGTCTTTCCCATAATAATGCATCACAATTACACAAAGATCTTGGAATTTCAGAATGCTCCTCACTGTTTGGGGAAAAGGAAGAAACTTAGCAGGCAGAGTGAGAGGTATTTTAGTGGGAAGGGGGTAGGCTGGAACTATTGTTGTTATTTTTATTTTGGTTTTTGAATCTTCAGGTACCAAAGGACAAAGAATACAGTGGGAGAACAAAGAAATATGTTGGACAATGAGTTCTGTCAATGGATTACTGAAAGCAGTTTTGCAACATAGGGATCAAAGACTGCAAATTGTTTCTGCTTTATTAATATTTGGTGAATTAAACACTGAGGAAAATGAATTGGGAATATTAAAAAAGGCATGAATCTTAATTTTGTATTCTGGTTGAGTGGAATTTATCCTTTTGGCAAAAAATACTACATATCTGCTGTTTGGAATGACTAGTTGTTTTTCTGTTCAACACTGATCAATAAAATCAATAAAAATTATAAATATAATAAATTGTTATTGCTCATTGTCTTGATAAATAAAAATTAACTGATGCCTGATACTAATTTATAAATTGTCTCAATTTATTCAACAAATAATTCCTGATAAATTTAAAATTAGGATTTTAAAAGGAAACAAACCCCATTCAAACCAATTATTCATTAAGTCTTGTTTTGTTAGTTTTGTTGGGTTTCCTGGTTTCTTAATTTTCCATTTAGTGTTTAGGATCGCAGTGCTGACTTTCTCCTTGCATTTCTTTAGAAACTTCATTTTGTATAGCCAACATTTATTTCTATACTTAAGACCAAACAGATTCCTTCCAGCGAACACTTCTACTCCCCTTTCGCTGCCCCTAAACTTCCTTTAGATCCTCCAGTGAAGGTAATGGTCTCTAAATTTATAGCTACTGAAAAAGGTAACTGCCAAACAAGAACAACACACTTAGTGATTCATTTTGAAGTGCTTTTAGAAGATGTCAAGATAAATGAGTTGGATGACATAAACAAATAAAGAAATATTAACAGATCAAGAAGTCATAATTGAAACACAGGGATGAATATATTGATCTGAGAAAAAATGGTTTAATCTTCTCATAAATGAATCACTTTTATGCACAACTTTGACACAATTTCATTCTATAACCTTTAAAAACATCCTCAGTGACCTGGCTGTTTAAAATGTTTATTTCTTCGGACTTGTATGTGTTATAATAGCCTCTGTGTATTGTGCTCCCACTCTTTGCTGAGAATTGTGTTAGCATTAAAAGGTTATTTTACTCAGTCCTTATAAAAACCCTATGTAATAGGTATTATTAATCTCATCTTACCTATTAAAAAAAGTGCTTCCAAGAGGTTAAGTAAATTGCTTGATTCTACATACTAATAAATGTCAAAGCTGGCATTCAGAGCCAAGTCTATAGTACTCTGAAGTCCATAGCTACTGCTTTAACATAATAATCCAATAAATTAATTTCCAAATATCAAATGGAAAGTATACTAAGAATTAAGACTTTTCTTGAAAGTTGTTCCCACATCTTGTGATAGGTTATTGTGAATTGATTTAGGATCATAGAATCTCAGAGGACCCTATGTCTAACCTTCTGCATAACTCAGGAATCTTGCCCACAATATTGGTGATAGATTTGTTCCTTCTTGTAAATGTTTCTAAGAGCAAACAATGTCCTTCTCTTAGAGCACATGTGCATCTCTATTAATTATGGACCATTGTAATTTTATCTATTTTTTATTTGCTATATTGAGCAGATATTTGCCTCTATTAATATCCACCAATGATTCTAAGCCTGCAGTAACCAGAATAAGTCATAAATATCTCTAAGGAAAGTGTGAGGCTGAAGAAGAAGAAAGGAAAACTAAAGCTTTGTGTATAGGTAAATTCATGAGAATATTTATTCTTGAGCGGTTGGGAAAATGATTTTATTTTCTTGTCTAAAAATTTATAATTGGGAATCCTATCAAGGGTACATTATTTTAATGCAAAAGCATTGTAGCAAGAGAATCATGTAATAGAATGATAATCCTACAGAAAATGTGAATTGTTCACAGTCAGATGTAGCCAAGGTTATCCAGTGAAGAAATAATTTTAAATCAGATGCAGACATACCCAACTTAAAAAAAAAAAAAAGTAATGTTTTGAAACAGTCCATGTGACATTGGAGAATATAAACAATAAAAGAGACATTTCTGTCACAGACACTGATGGAAATGATATTTTTGAAGGACTGACATATCAAGTATATGGCACAATATTTAATATTATTAGCATTCATTTTTTGGCCATGCAGTATCTTAGTTCCCTGACCAGGGATTGAACACATGGCCCCTGTATTGGGATCATGGCATAAATAACCACTGGACTGCCAGGAAAGTCCCATTTTCAGCATCTTATGCAGAGTAGCCAGTAGCTTTTTGATAGTATATAAAGCTCATGACACGACTGAGCGACTGAACTGACTGATTGAGAGCTCACGAAGGGGCTTCCCTGGTAGCTCAGCTGATAAAAAATCTGCCTACAATGCAGGAGACCCCAGTTCAATTCCTGGGTTGGGAAGAGCCCCTGGAGAAGGGATAGGATACCCACTCCAGTATTCTTGGGCTTCCCTGCTGGCTCATACAGTAAAGAATCCACCTGCAATTCAAGAGACCTGGGTCCCATCCCTGGGAAGATCTCCTGAAGGAGGCCATGGCAACCCAGCCCAGTATTCTTGCCTGAAGAATCCCTATGGACAGAAGGTAGGCTACAGTCAATGGGGTCATAGAGCGGGACACGAATTAGTGACTAAGCACAGCACAGCACAGAGCTCGTGAAACTAAACAATTATGAAGAAGGTAACAATATTATCTGCTTCTTTATAAGACTGAAAATTTTAAAAGGAATTCAGGTGTGTTTGAAGGAGACTTAATAGCCAGTCCAGGATTGTATTTCCTAGTTGGATGACACTGAGAAGTCAACGGATTTTCAGGACCATGGATGAAGAAAGGTAGCATAGATGTGTAGGGTAGGAAAAAACTTAAATACAAATAGAAGCTGTGTGTTTTTTGCCTGAACCAGTTGTTCAATCATTTTCAGTGTAAGCATTCATTTAATATATAATAGTTCCAACTAAGCATCTGGGCAGACAGACACTGCTATGCAGCATTTCATCGCCTTCCTTTTGTCTTCTAATCCTTTCAATGTTCGTCCTTCATTTTGCTTATTGAGAATCTGGGTTGCATCTTCCTCTCCTAATTACTTGTTCCTACATTTCCTTATCCTCCCAGCACCACATCATTCTCACCAGAATCATCAGTACTTTTACTGAGTCAGCGTGAGGGTCTTAGTGGAGTACCCACCAGACTCACAGGATGCTTGCTCTGCCCCCATGATTTCCTAAGTGTGTGATCCTCAAAATGGTGTGTACATATCAGGCTTCTGACTACTTATTTATTAAATAATACTGTATTTCAACCCTCCTAATAATCTATTAAGGAAATTTGTACTTTTATCCCATTTTACAGGCTAAGTGAAGAATGAGTCTAAGGTTACATAGTTGAAAATTGGCAGAAATGAGAGTCACTTCCAGACAATCAAGCTCTGGGGACCAACCATCTTGACCAGGATGCTACATCACCTCTGTAATATTACCTAGATGCTATAACATTGGGGCTTCTCTGATGGCTCAGATGGTAAAGAATCTGCTTACAATGCAGGAGACCTGGGTTCACTCCCTGGGTCAGAAAGATCTCCTGTAGAAGGGAATGGCAACCCACTCCACTATTCTTGCCTGGAGAATTCCCTGGACAGAGCAGCCTAGTGGGTACAGTCAATAGAGTCACAAAGAATCAGATATGACTGAATATAAAACAACTCAGTCATAACTTTGGATCTTAATGTGATTCAACTTTTGTGTTTAAAGAGAATAAAAATTTGTGTGCTCAGATCTGCATCATAGGAAACTCTTACACTTTTGATTACTAAAGTCTTTAACCCTGCAAGAATAATAAAAAAAATAACTGATAAATACTCAATTTGCCCTTTTATGATGAATGGTTTGTTTGCCATGAATAGATCCAGATTTTACTTTTATTTCATTCTGTTTTTCATTCACCAGTTGGAATTGTTCTTGGACCTTCCTCCACAGTTCCTTATGAGCCAGGCAGTACACAATGCCATTCAGGAGACTATGCCACAGTGAAACCCTCCTGTTATATATCATGGGATAATGGAATAGGTAGTATTTTAGGCTCTCATCCTAAGAGAATTTTATCATCTGTAGTAACTCTTAAAAGATTTGAACTACAACTGGTTTCTCCATCCCATTGGATTTGTCTGTATTATTGTGTTAATTCTAACCACATCCCTGATTAACTGGATACCATTTGGTTTCTGCAATGAATGTGGTGAATTTGGAATAGTTGGTATATCCTCAAGAGATGCTTTTAGATTTCTAACTTTGGGTATCCACAGAGAGGTGGCATTCAGCTGTTATGTAATACCCACAGAAGGTGCTGTTAGTGGATCTCCAAATATAGCCTTCTTTGGGTGAAACCAGTCTTTTTATTTTTACAGTTGGTGGTACTAGCATTGTGAGGAAGAACTGGAGTGAAATGCTTAGGTTCTATTCAAAGAGATAGCTGAGGATGACCCTGGCTTGTCTTGGAATCTCCCAGCCCCTCCCTTTGTTTGCATTTTTGTTTTGAGTATTTCCAGTCATATTGTGGAAAAGTTCTAGTAGCTTATTTGTGATTATGGCTCGTTAGGACAACACAGTGCTATCCAGGCTGTTGAGAGGATGGTCACAAATCTGAAACAAGCACATTATCCAGCACTTATTGTGGTGTCACTTAGCATGCCTTCATGAATGTGAAGCTTTTTGTATTTTCCCAGTTGAGTCTCCAGACCTATTATTAGCATATTATGATTTACAAGAGAGTGGGTTTTTTAATAACAACACTGAGAAAGCAAAACCCACTTGTTCATCCCAAGAGGTTTGAGAGCACATTTTAAGCACAGGGTGGTCAGAATAAAAACTAATGTAAGTACACAGTCTATGATTGCTCCTAATCAGAAAAAACACCGAATTAGAGCCAAAAGGATGAAAAGCAAATTGTTTACCACAGTAAATCATTCTCATAAATAACATTATTTAAAATATTTGAACTCTACTTAAGGACTTAAACAGTGATGTGGGCTTTGCAAGGAACACTAGACTGCTGGCTGGCTTTAAATCTTAGTGGCGACCACAATGGAAGCTGCCAGGGGCTTCTACTGTTCCATTTTAGCTAAAGGCAGGATTACTGAAGCGGCATTATATCCTCCATCTCATTTTCAGCTCTATTGCACCAATTATGCTGCATTGAGGCTTATAGGGGCTTACATTGAGTTTCGGATAGATGGAAGAAGCCAGTCTATATTCTTTGTGATAAAAATAGTCATTAATTACTGAGACTTGTAAACCGCTTAGCAGCCTCGTAATGTGGCCCATCAGGTGCTTCTCCTCATGCTATAGCTAATCAGCAAAAGAGAAGAAAAATCCTCAGAAGAAGATCTATTCTGGCTCAAACAGAAAGCCAAGGTTAAAAATAAATCTAAAATGCACTGAAAACCTAAGCCAATATGCATTCACTGGCAAAATACTGATTTGTTTTCTTTTCGATCAAAGTTAATTGGAGAAAAATTTCTTATAACATTGTTCCATGGGGAAACTAATTATCAATATAATATTTTCACTGTCTGATAGCAAACAATGTGTTCTGAGAGTTAGACTCATGAAAACACATTTACAAATAGCTCAAGTGGAATTAGATAATTATCTAATTAAAGAAAAGTAAAATGTCATAGGAATTAATGAAGAAATTCAGTAGAGAGGGAACCCAGCTAGTAAAGGGTCTGCTGAAAGCAACAATAGGTAGTTTCAGCTTTGAGTGGACAGCTTAAATATGCTGGCAGAACTTCATGGTAGTCGGTTTCAGAATTGACTGCCATTTCCAGTATTTTAATTTTTAACTAAAGCTTTATGCTTAATTGGTAAAAATGTCCATTATGCCACTTCATTAAGGCAATCAGAATTATGGTTAACGTCAATATGGGAAACTATAATGACCTTCATTTGGTAAAGAAAATACAGATGAATGGCTTTTATATATAACAGTATCCCACAGGTTAGAAAGATAGAAAGCATTCCTACTATATGGAGTATAAACAGGTATTGAAGGCTTATTTCTTTAACATACATATTTTATAAGTAAAAACCATGCTTCAAGGAATGCTGTACAACCACATTTCATGCATTTCGATATGACTAATATTCGTGAATGGGAGGACAGTTTTTCAAAGCAATGGGCAAAGAAAATTGGAGTGATGGTATATTGGCTAAGTTGATTTTTATAAAAGTCTTGTAGAAAGCTTTAAAAATGAACAGTGTGTGGAGGGAGAGAATAATAAAAAAAAAACTATGAAAGAAATTACAAGTGGGTCTCACTACATTACAACTTGAGATTGCTTATTAAATACATAACTTGTTTTTTCTGCCATACCAGTCATTTTACATAAATGTGTGGTTTGGCTCCCATTTATAATGTGTAACTGCAGCATGCTTCAACGGTACCATGGGGAATACTTGTTATGGATTGAATATTTGGTTAAAATCTTTGGAAAAATTCCAGAAACATTAACACAGCCATGGCAGCTTTGGGTAACACTTCTTTTCAGTTCACTTCCCTCCTTGGTAAGTAGGGAGAAAACACTTGTCCTCCAGACATGGGGCAGACAATATATCTTCATTTCCTTTCTTTCCACTCTGAATTCTTATGATTTGGTGGTATCGGTATTTGAAAGTAATTAAAATATCTCTGGCTCCTTGGGAAGAAGCTGCTTTAGAATCTGTAAAATGTCAAGCTATATAATGCCCTTTCTATAAATGTATAATACTTTTATTCATAAATAATTATTGCATCTAAAAGCAACAATGCTGTGCTGACAGTTTAGTACAGTTTCTAAGTAGTACCCAATTGCACAGCAATTCTGAGAGGCAGAAAGGGGTAGAGAAGAACTGTTTTAAAAGCAGATGAACAAGAAATTTATCTGAAACATAGAGAAGGGGTCCTTCATATGCTAGACCAAGTATAAATTCAGGCACAGATTTTATGATGGAAAAAGTAAATGTAACATATATGTGTGTATATACACACACATACGCATGGGGCTTTCCTGGTGGCTCATTGATAAAGAATCCACGTGCCAGTGCAGGAGACCTAAGTTTGATCCCAGCATTGGGAAGATGCCCACAAAAACCCACTCCAGTGGCAACCCATTCCAGTATTCTTGCTTGGAAAATCCCATGGACAGAGGAGCCTGGTGGGCATGGGGTCACAAAAGATTTGAACATGACTTAGCAACTAAACAACAAAACAACATATGTGTGTATATATATATGCACAACAGGCATTTTTTTTCCATTTTAAGATCTCACTGGAGAAAATTATGTGTATGTACACACACACACATATGCACAATATGTGTAGCATTTAGATACGGTTGTTGATTTATTGGTCTTCCCTGGTGGCTCAGATAGTAAAGAATCTGCCTGCAATGTGGGAGACCTGGGTTCGATCCCTGAGTTGGAAAGATGCCCTGGAGGAGGGCATGGCAACCCACTCCAGTATTCTTGCCTGAAGAATTCCTGTGAACAGAGGAGCCTGACGGGCTACAGTGCACGGGTCATGAAGAGTTGGATAAAGGAATCTCCAAAGGAAGCCAAATGGGACTTAATACTGAAAGAATGGAGAAGAAATATTTAAACAAATCCAGGATTGTTCATCTTCTAGCTGCTTTGCTATATCTTGTACAATTTAAAAAGCTTTGTATGAAAAATCTGTTAGCAGAGGGATTACAGTCTTATTTTTCGTAAGAAGCAAAGCACATAGAGACTGATGAAAGTGAAGTGAAAGCTGCTCAGTCGTATCTGGCTCTTTGCAACCCCATGGAATTCTCCAGGTCAGAATAATGGAAGAGATAGCCTTTCCCTTCTCCATGGGATCTTCCCAACCTAAGGATTGCACACAGGTCTCCCACATTGCAGGCAGACTCTTTACCAGCTGAGCCACAAGGGAAGCCCAAGAATATTGGAGTGGTAGCCTATCCCTTCTCCAGTGTATTTTCCCAATCCAGGAATGGAACCAGGGTCTCCACATTGTAGGTGGATTTTCACCAACTGACTTATCAGGGAACAGTCTCTCCTTTTCACGCTGTCACGTTTCCGTCTACACAGGGGCCACTTAGGGTAAATGGCATTTGGGAACCATTACTTTCTCTGATATCCCTTCTTTTTTTCCACCGCTCCTCATCCTAACACTTCAGTTTCTTCTGCATCTTTTCCAGTTGTCTGTCCCCTCTTTACCAGAATATTAGGATGCGGGTTCTGCCTTGGCAGGAGCTTTAAAGTCAATGTCATGTGAGAAATCCTCACATGAGGATTTAGATGTAGCTGATAGCAACTTATCTTCGTGTTTTTGGTAGGAGTAGGCTTGTGTGTGTTGTGTGCTCAGTTGCTCAATATGTCTCTTTGCGACCCCATGGACTATAGCCTTCAGGCTCCTCTGTCCAGGGAATTTTTGAGGTAAGAAAACTGGACCGGGTTACCATTTCCTCCTCCAGGGAATCTTCCCAACCCAGGGATGAAGCCCATGTCTCTCGCATCTCCTGTATTAGTAGGCAAATTCTTTACCACTCTGCCACCTGTGAATTCCAGGAGTAGCCTGAAATCTTTCAAAATGATCACAGTGCATCATCTAAAGACCTCCTTGCTGTCAGGGTTGAGGAAGTGAAGGAATAAGAACAAAAAAAAACTGCGTTACTTTCCCTCTTAGCGATCTTTGAGCTTTTAAAACAGATAGAACTGTGTATCTTTCCTCAGTGAGTCGGTTTGTGTTTTTGGAGTTGGGAGTAAGATATTTCTAAGTACTGTGTACCAGGGAACAAATATCCACCTGGGGGAAATTTTTCTTGGGCATACATGGCAGATCATATGTCAGTTTTGCATAGAACTAAAGCACCAATTCAAACTGAAATAAGTAAAAGAGGAAGATTATTTGAGGGTCCCATAATTGAGGTAAAGAGTTTCACTGAGGACTAAATTGTTCTATTTTTCAACTTCCTTTCCTTGGCTTCAGCTTTCTTCTTCAGTTTTAAATGTCACAAGATGGCTGCCAACACTTTCAGAGTAAAACCATTTTATTATCTAAGAGTAGTGAGAAAAAGCGTGCATATGTGTGCATTCTATTTCATCTGTTGCTGCTGCTAAGTCGCTTCAGTTGTGTCCGACTCTGTGCGACCCCATAGACGGCAGCCCACCAGGCTCCCCCATCCCTGGGATTCTCCAAGCAAGAACACTGGAGTGGGTTGCCATTTCCTTCTCCAATGCATGAAAGTGAAAAGCGAAAGTGAAGTCGCTCAGTCGTGCCCGACTCTTAGCGACCCCACTGCCAACACTTTCAGAGTAAAACCATTTTATTATCTAAGAGTAGTGAGAAAAAGCGTGCATATGTGTGCATTCTATTTCATCTGTTGCTGCTGCTAAGTCGCTTCAGTTGTGTCCGACTCTGTGCGACCCCATAGACGGCAGCCCACCAGGCTCCCCCATCCCTGGGATTCTCCAAGCAAGAACACTGGAGTGGGTTGCCATTTCCTTCTCCAATGCATGAAAGTGAAAAGCGAAAGTGAAGTCGCTCAGTCGTGCCCGACTCTTAGCGACCCCATGGAGTGCAGCCCACCAGGCTCCTCCGTCCATGGGATTTTCCAGGCGAGAGTACTGGAGTTGGCTGCCATTTCCTTCTCCGTCTATTTCATCTGAAGGTGAAGTCGCTCAGTCGTGTCTGACTCTTTGAGACCCGGTGGACTGTAATTTACTAGGCTTCTCTGTCCATGGGATTCTCCAGGCAAGAATACTGGAGTGGATTGCCATTTCCTTCTCCAGGGGATCTTCCCGACCCCTGGATTGAACCCGGGTCTCCTGTATTAGAGGCAGACGCTTTAACCTCTGAGCCACTACATCAGTGGAGCAGGTTTGAACTGACAAAACTTGGGAGTGACGACGATGCAGTTGTTTCCTGAAAGCATGCTTGAGTCCCCCGGTTTATGCAGAACACTTTCAGAATAGAACACTTACAAAGGAAAAGTGGCTCATCTTCTGTCAGAAACAATTGCCAACACTAGTCAGCACCCGAGAAACAGGGGAAACCCTGTAAATGTGAGAGCAGACCAAGCGAGTCTCATCGAATACTTGCCAGGATCATGGGCTTTGGTGCTGGCGTGTGAATCAATCTATAATTCTAGTTTGTCATCAGAAAATCAAAGACACATGTCTAAGAGTTCATTGGAGTAGGGTTGCTATGTAATTCAGGGTTTTGCTTAAATATCTTAAGAGTTTATTAATAGCATTTCAAATAAAGTACTCTGCTAATGGAAAAGTTAAATTTCTTTTGAAGTATATGATTTCAGTTCTGAAATGTTCTCTATCAAAAAACAAAATCATGGACTATTGATGAAAGATGATTTACTACCATGCCAGAAATGTTGAGGGTGATTATTCAAAGGGATCTGAAAATAATATTTTTTAAAAATTATGCAATATCATATTATGACCAAGATATGTACATACCTTGAGTGATAAAGAAGATGTCTATAACTTTCATTAGTGGCTGAGGTCAGCGATTCTTTTACTAAACACCAGTGGAAGAACTCCATCAGCTTTTTTAGCAATTGTGTCAGGTTTTAGTTCATATTTTCACAGAGAAGTTGAGGAATTCATATTTTCACAGAAAATATTGACTTTGTCCATTACCACATACTTAACATCTATCATACACTGCACTTTTTTCTGGTGAGACAATGACGAAAACCACTGATTTTGTCCCTGTTCTTATGTAGCTCAGACTTCATTGTTGGAAGAGGGGCAAAAGTGATCATCATATAATCCTACAATGCAAATGCATCTGAAATAAGTAGTGTCAAGAAAGGTTCATGATTCTGAAAAGACTATAATAGAGGGGTTTGATTTAGTTGATGAGAATGGGAAGTGGTTCAGGGGACAGGAAACAGCTGAATGATACTCATCTGAAGGATGCTTAAAATTTACTTAGAAAAGGCAAAGCGTATAGTGGCAAGTACAGAGACCTTGTAATGAATGGGAAGAAACATAGCTCCTTCCTGGCGGTGAAAAATCAATGTGAACAGGGTACACATTTTATGTGAAATAAAGGGCTGAGTGAGGAATGTCAGAATACTTGGCTTGAAGGACATATTAAGGATTTCGGACATTGTTCTAAGAGCTCTGGGAAGCTACTGAAGTGTTTAAAACAGAGTGTGAAATGTTTAAATTATTATTTCATTAAAGTTGCTCTGCTGGCTGTATGTGGAGAATAGATTGGAGAGGGACATAGTAATTATAAGTACACCTTTCAGGCAGCCCTTGTAGTAGCTCAGGAGAGATGACTACCCTCCAGAGGAGAGGTCATAGAGTTGGAGTTATATATACAGGCCTGAGAAATATGTAGAAATGATAATCATTAAGACTTGGTGAGGCCTTGGATAAAGGCAGTGAGGGGGAGGGAAGGATTAAGACAATTCCTGCTGCTGCTACTGCTGCTAAGTCACTTCAGTCATGTCCGGCTTCCTAGGTATTTGGTATTGCACCCTTGACGATCAATTTCATCAAGAAACGATGTCAAGGAAAAAGATCAGTTTTGCTATCATAGCAATATGAATAATTGCTAAAGAGCTTAAAAGAAGTGGCCAAAATGTCACATAAGTGTTGAACAGCTCACATTGAAGTTTCTTATACGCACCCCCCCCACACACCCTTGTATGTTCACGGAGACCTACTGCTAAGTTGCTTCAGTCATGTCCGACTCTGTGCAACCCCATAGATGGAGGCCCACGAGGCTCCCCTGTCTCTGGGATTCTCCAGGCAAGAACACTGGAGTGGGTTTCCATTTCCTTCACAGAGAGCTAGGGTGGTGGCATAATACCCATAATACCCAATAATCAGCATTGGAGTCAGTCAATTATTGTCCTGTGTATAAATTTTTGGATTTTTAGCTGCAAACAACAAAAACCAACTCTGGTTAAATTAAGCAAAAAGGGAATTTATTGGGAAAAATAACAGAGGTTAAAGGATTCGTGGAACACTGGGTATGAGAGCTGCCAATGAGCAGGTCAAGTAGCCCCAAAAGCTAGAAAACAAGAACAATAAGAGTCTAGGAAGAGTAGTAATCTGGGTGGGTTACAGCTTTTAGAATGGGACGAGTTCCAATTACATCTGCTATCTTTTTCCTTTTACCCAAGAGGAAGCATCTGATTGGCCTGTCTCATATTACATGTCATCTATGGAATGACAGCAAAAGATGCCAGGGAAGGTAATTCCTCAAAAAAAGGATGGTTCTATTAGAAAGGGGAATTGAAATCTGAAAATCCAAAAAAAATCTTAGCTACACCTTGGAAGGCACTAAAGAGTCTTTACTGAAACAGCGCAGAAATGAAGTAACCCTTGTAAACATTTGTCTGCTCAGATGCGTGAAAGCAGGAGCATCCTCTCTTAATTGGCAGTGACTAGGAACAATGATGGAGAAGGCAATGGCACCCACTCCAGTACTCTTGCCTGGAAAATCCCATGGACGGAGCAGCCTTGTAGGCTGCAGTCCATGGGGTCGCGAAGAGTTGGACACGACTGAGAGACTTCACTTTGACTTTTCACTTTCATGCATTGGAGAAGGAAATGGCAACCCACTCCAGTGTTCTTGCCTAGAGAATCCCAGGGATGGGGGAGCCTGGTGGGCTGCCATCTGTGGGGTCGCACAGGGTCGGACACGACTGAAGCGACTTAGCAGCAGCAGCAGCAGCAGAAACAATGGACGGGCTTCCCAGATGGCGCTGGTGGTAAAGAACCCACCTGCCAATGCAGGAGCTTTAAGAGATCCAGGTTCGATCTCTGAGTGGGGAAGATCCCTTGAAAGAGGAAATGGCAACAGATTCCACTATTCTTGCCTGGAGAATCCCATGGACAGAGGAGCCTGACGGGCTAGAGTCTATGGGGTCACAATGAGTCCGATATGACTGAAGTTACTTCAGTTTGTATGCAACAGCAATAAATAATCAATTAAATTTGCCCCTCCCTACATCTTCCTTCCCTTTTTTAACCTCACATGTTCTAGGGTTGAGTGGCTAGATCTATTCACCTTGGATTTCACAATTACTGAATATATTACCTTATAGGGGGATAATAGTTTGGGAAGAGTGGAAGAAACTTTCTTTACAGCACCAATGCAAGCTAGTTAAAAATACAAATAAACTTTATATAAAGTATTCTACACAGTTTGTCATAAGTCAAATTGAATTCTAAGAGGATTGCATCATGATTTCAAGAGATATAAATAAAACTTTTTATACTGCAGTTTTCATTCCACAAAATAAGCATTTTTCTATAGTTTAGTCCCAACTGTTCTAAAGTTATGCACTTTAAAGAGGATTTAAAGAGGAGACATTCATATCACAGTTGATTTACATATATTTTACAATACTCTCCCACCTTCCAAAAAAACAATTCAAAGATATTCATCAGAACTTATACAGTTGCGTATGAAATAATTGCAAGGGTTTTGTTTGTGCCATCACTGTCCTGTCAGAACAATTCTCCACACTCCTCTCAGGAAAATACGTCGTTTTCTTTCTGAACACAATTTTGGTTCCCAACTGTGTTAAGTAATTTATCTCCAGTTGTTGTCCCAAATCCTGCATCAAATTACCTAAATTGTCAGTCAGGTTTCCACATATTGATTCAGCAATCTCAGCCTTATGTCCTGCCCAACTCCAGCAGAGAGTTGATTGCTTTACTCCAAAATCCTTTGAAAAGTTAAATTGTTAACAATACAAATTCACTGGAAATTGGGAAAACTCTTTGCTTTAGCTTCAATCTCTTCACCTTGAGCCCTGGGCATTTAGAACTCCTCTCTGGGCAGCAGGGTGGGGAACTGGATGGGAGAGTGGTAAAGCAGCCACTGCCAGGAGACGAAGGAGGAGCAGGAGGTCTGCTTACTCTGGCAGTGGCTGCAGTTCAAGTTCAGACACTCACCTGCCTCCCAAAGCAAACAGCTACTGATGCAGAAGGTCAACTAAATATAACCTGTATTCCAGGGTCCCTGCTTATTCCTGGCCAGATAACCAGAGAGAGACAAAAAATAAATGGTCTCGCAAGGTAAGGGAACCATTTACTTTAATCCAAATCTTTGCCTTGATTCACCTCTTGCTCCAAAGAGAAACATTTTCTTATAATACCAGTTAGGAACATTGTTCTGTGGATTATTTCCATAATAGCTAATGAAAATCATATCTGATTGCAAATACCATACCTTTGTAAGAAGGCACTAAGCTTTAAATAGTCTTGAGTGCTTTTTACTTAATATTCAATTTGTAGCTAATACATCTTAGGAGTTAAGTGCTAGTGTTTAACCTGTTAAGAGATTGTAAGTTAACTTGGGTGTTTAACAATGAGCTGTTTTGATGTGAGCAGGTGTTTAAGAGAGTGGATCATAATTTAAAGTACTTGGCTGAAAACTAGGAATACTTTTAATGACATTTACATGTTAAATCTTTGGTAAAAACTCTATGCTTTCAAACTGTGGTGCTAGAGAGACTTTGAGAGTCCCTTGGACAACAAGGAGATCAAACCAGTCAATCCTAGAGGAAATCAACCCTGAATATACATTGGAAGGACTGATGCTAAAGCTGAAACTCCAATACTTTGGCCACCTATTGTGAAGAGATGACTCATTGGAAAAGACTCTGATTCTGGGAAAGATTAAGAGCAGAAGGAGAAGGGGTTGACAGAGGATGAGATGGTTGGATGACATCACCAACTCAATGGACATGAGTTTGAGCAAACCTCAAGAGATAATGAAGGACAGGGAAGCCTGGTATGTGCTGTAGTCCATGAAGTTACAAAGACTCAGACACGATTTTGTGACTGAATAACAACCATATGGAAAAAAAAAAAATTGACCCAATAAGGCAGAATTGGGCAAGAATTCCGCTGTTCTTTGCACGACCATGATGCTGAATCTTGAAGTAAAAGGGAGCCTAGAGTTGTTTTATTGCATTTTTTCATCCATTTTTTGAAAAAATGTTTTCCCCCATTTTATCTTCAGCAACTTTCCAGCTTGTCTTCCTTGTTAAAAAAAAAAAAAATCTCAAGAGGAGTTTTTTAAACATGTAACCTTAGTTCTTCTCTTATTCTCTCTTAGACCCATTCCAATCAGTATGTTGACCCTGTCACACTATAAAAATACTGTCAAGGTCACCAGTGATCTCCACCCTCCAAAAGCCAATTACAAATTGTAATCTCATCTTAGTTGATTTCTCAGAAGGATTTTACACAGTTGACCCTTCCCTCATTCATAAAGAGTTGTGTTCACAGGGCCCATGGCATGCATTCTCCATTTCTTCTCCTTGCCTTCATTGGTGGCTCCTTTTCAGTTCCTCTTCATCTCTCTGACATTTTATTATTATTATTTTTTGACAAGCCTCATATCAGTTTTTAAAAAAATTTTTATTTTATTTTTGTACTTTATTTATTTTTTTGGTGATTTATTTTTATACTTTTTTTTGTAGTTTTTATTTTTTTATTAATTTTTATTTTTTTTTAGTTTGTTTTGC